>QJPP01001150.1:133581-229302 GCA_003996215.1 Jaltomata sinuosa | reverse complement strand
GATAGAGACTCAGTCTCGAATATGCAATGCCCAGACCCTGTCCAGGACTAAAGTAGTAGGAAAATATCTCAAAAACCCCTCCAAGGGTGCCCGGGAATAACCGGGTCTAAACAGTAAAAAGTCATCTCAGGTGCTCGGTCCGACCGAGGCTAAAAATCATCTCAAGTAGAAAGAAAACTCAACTAGCACCCCGGCCCTGCCGAGTCTAGCCTTAATCGTAATACTGATGATTTAAAACATAATTTTACTTTCTTTTACCCAGGAAATTCACAAGTTAAATCAAACCATTTCCAAATCATTTTCATAAAAAACAGGCCCCCGGGGCCATGCAAGGTTAGAAAATAGTGCCAGTAGGCCCGAAGCCAAAACCATAGTAAAACATGGATAAAACCTCTTTATATGCATGGAAATGGTATGATCACACACAATAGCTGCCTAGCAGCTCACAATCAACCTATCGACCCTGCACAGGCCCACAGCTACTCAGCAAGCATAACCAGCCTAGAAGGATAATTCTATGCCCGGGACTCGCGGACATTCCCAAAATCCCACCTTCTATGTTCCAGAGTCAACAAGGCCTCACAGGACCACAAGGGTAAATAAAATATATCGGCAAGTACTACAAGCAACGGAGGAACAAAAGTAGGCGGACATGAATAAAGCGGTCGAGGTCTGTGGTACCAACGCAATAAACTAACCCAAGGATGCCCATTAATACAATTTTATTCTATATATGCGGAGTCTAGGGAAAATAAACCGTAACCTACCTGTCGTTCGGTGACAAGCTCGAACCTCTCCAAAAAGAAGCTCCGAAACGAAATCAAACTTGAACTCGAGCTTGAATAACTTGACGTAGATAATTGATTTTTCTTAATATCGCATCAAAATATTTTTCCACACCTAATTTCTTCAACCTATAAAGATACATATAGTAGTGGTATGCCTATATGCATACAGGTGCATATCCCTTTTGTTAAAGTTAGCAAAATATACATATGTATATGTACAGCCAACAAATAGTGCATTATGATGCCACCTCTCACCCTTAGCTTGCTGGCCACTTCCTCCACCTCCACGTGGAATGGAGGTGGCAATACAATTATTAAAAACAAAATGGTTTTGTCCCGTTATGTAAGTATTCGGGTATTGCATAAGTTCGTGGTAAAATAAATATAGCTTTTTGAATATATCATAATTAATAGAAAATCATTTCAAATAAAACCTACTATATTATAATAATAATTTTCAACATAACTAAATTTACTATCTCCGTTAAAATATTACAATGTATAAAAACCTTATAAAATAAATACATCTACAATTATATCGTAACAAAAATATTTTTCATAAACCTTTAAAATATTTTGAAAAGGTAATAATAATATAACTTTTTACCAAATTCAACTTTCAAATAAAATATTTTCAAATACACGTGATGTTAATAAATTCTCAAACTTAGGCTCGCAATTCACCATCGCACGATTTTGATACTCAAGAACTCTCTTGGAACCCTCCCTTATGTTTTCTCACTGTTTCAGAACTGAAATGACATTTTAAAACGTGAAGTTGAGGCTTTAAATCGATTTTGACCCGACCCGATTCGCGACCCGTTTTCTGCCAGACAGTCCGCGGTAAAACAGTCATAACTTTTTACTCAGAGATCAGTTGGATGTGAGGTTTTGTGCGTTGAAAACTAGACTTGTAGACCTTCGATTTGGTATTTCAGGGGACTTCTAACTCTTTATATATTGGGAGAAAAGCCCTGAGACATTTTACCCAAAGTTCAGAAAATTTATTAAAGAAACTTACGATAACTTTTGCCGACTTACTTGTCTTCAAAACTTATCATACGACCAAACAAATGGACCCGGCACCGAAATACCGGTCCCGACAAGCCTTAAATGACTTGGGGACACTACAAACAAGCTCTAACGATTCAAGAAAAACATATACGTGGAAATAACCGGAAGGGTCATTACAAAATGAAAGGGCAGGTCTAGGATTTCATAAAGAAACAACTTCTACCAAAGACCTATGTTTTATCTGTGGACAGCTGGGGCACCCCACCACTGAATGTCCAACTGCAGCCTGGTACATAAATAAAAACATTAAGCATGCCAAAAGAAATAGTTCTGAATCTGTACCAAGGAATATGTCCATTAACATGTTGCCTCAATTGGATAGAAGAAATTTAATACATCCTTTTGTGCATAAGAAAGGACCCAAGCTTGCCTGGGTTCCTAAGACTAACCCTTAAACTGATTTGCAGGTGAAAGTGAAAGGGAGCAAGAAGCATTGGTGCATGGATAGTGCTTGCTCAAGACATATGACAAGAGACAAAGAAAAGTTCCTTTCACTCACCTCAATTGAAGGAGGGAATGTCTCTTTTGGAGGAGGCAAAAAGGGAAGAGTTACTGGAGTTGGAAAAATTGGAAAATCCACAGCAAAAGTAGTAGAAGAAGTGTACCATGTTGATGGGTTGAAGTACAATCTACTCAGCATCTCTTAGCTGTGTGACAAAGGCAATAAGGTAACTTTTACTTCTACAGGTTGCAAAGTCAAGAAGATGGATACCAAGGAGGTTGTTCTGACTGCACAAAGGTACAAGAATGTATATAAAGTTGATATCTTGGGAATGCCTGGTACTAACCTAACTTGACTTAGTGCAATTGACTGTGACCCCTTACTATGGCACAAAAGACTTGGGCATGCTAGTTTGAAACAGTTGAACAAACTTGCTTCAAAGGACTTAGTTATAGGCTTGCCTAAAACCAAGTTCAAGAATGAACAAGTCTGCAGTGCTTGTGTAAGGGGGAAGCAAGTAAGGTCCTCTTTCAAAAAAAAATATGGTAAGTACCAATAAGTGTCTTGATCTAATCCACATGGATCTTTATGGACCCATGAGAGTAAGAAGCAGAGGAGGCAAAAGGTATGTATATGTCCTTGTTGATGACTACTCTATGTACACTTGGACACTATTTTTAGCCTCCAAAGAGGATGCATTTGAAGTCTTCACCATATTCGTTAAGAAAATGGAGAAGAAACTAGGATCCTCCCTGATCTCTATAAGGTCTGATCATGGAACAGAATTTGAAAATTCCAACTTCCTAGAATACTGCTCTTCTAAGGGTATAGATCAAAACTTCTCTGCTCCTAGAACTCCACAGCAAAATAGAGTGGTTGAGAGGAAAAATAGGACTCTAGAGGATATGGCTAGGACAATGATGATAGCAGGAAATGTTGCAAAAAATCTTTGGGCTGAGGCAATAAGTACTGCCTGTTACATTATCAATAGGTGCATGACTAGACCCTTAATAGATAAAGACACCCTATGAACTTCTTAAAGGAAGAAAACCAAATGTCTCTCACCTTAGATCTTTTGGTTGCAAGTACTTTGTACATAATAATGGGAAAGATAATCTTGGTAAGTTTGATGCTAAGAGTGATGAAGGAATATTCTTAGGATACTCTCCACATAGTAAGGCATATAGGGTTCTGAATAAAAGAACAGGATGTGTTGAAGAAAGCGTGCATGTAGTCTTTGATTAATCTGTTGTTACTACTGACACTAACATGCAAGTTGAAAGTGATACTGATGACAGTCTGCAAGAACAGGTTGCACAACCCGGTCCTTCTGATAGACAAACTGTTGGCACATTGACAGGGGGAACACCAAGTCATGACTCAGCTGCTGGACCTTCTCAAGAGATAGTACTGAAAAATTACAAGTACCAGGATTCACATCCAATTGACAATGTTCTCACAGATCTGACATTTGGGATCACTACCAGATCAGGTCTTAAGAACCTGTGCACTTTTGAAGCATTCTTGTCAATGATTGAGCCAAAAAGGGTAAAGGAAGCACTCCTTGATGAAGATTGGATAATGGCTATGCAAGAGGAACTCAACCAATTTGAAAGAAGCAAGGTGTGTCACCTGGTTCCTCCACTCAATAATAGAACTATAATTAGAACAAAATGGGTTTATATGAACAAGCTTGATGAAGATAGAACAGTTACAAGGAACAAGGAAAGGCTAGTGGTGCAAGGATACAACCAAGAGGAAGGAACTGACTTTGATGAGACATTTGCACCAGTTGCAAGACTTGAAGAAATTAGGCTACTTGTTGCCTTTGCTGCCTTTATGGAGTTCACTCTATATCAGATGGATGTGAAGAGTGCCTTTCTGAGTGGGAATCTCAAGGAGGAAGTATATGTGAAGCAGCCACCTGGATTTGAGAGCATAAAATTTTCAAATCATATGTACAAATTGGATAAGGCATTGTATGGACTGAAACAGGCCCCAAGGGCTTGGTATGAAAGATTGTCCAAGTTTCTTCTAAAAAATGGGCATACTAGAGGTAAAATTGACAAAACCTCATTTTTGAAAAATAATGGCAAAGATCTGCTAATTGTACAGGTGTATGTTGATGACATTATCTTTGGATAAACTAATGCAAAACTGACACAAGAATTTGCAAAGTTGATGAATGGTGAGTTTGAAATGAGCATGATGGGAGAACTCAACTTCATCCTAGGGCTTCAAATCAAGCAAACCCCAACTGGAACCATGATTCATCAGCAGAAGTATGTGAAAGAGCTGCTCAAAAGGTTCAAAATAGAAGAAGCAAAGGAGATTGATAGACCTATTGCCACTGCCACCAAGTTGGACTTGGATGAAACAGGTCCATCTGTGGAAGAAAAACTGCATAGAGGTATGATTGGGTCCCTTTTGTATCTTACTGCTAGCATACCTAATATAGTCTTTAGTGTGAGATTGTGTGCAAGATTTCAAGCAAATCCAAAAGAATCCCAAATTAAAACTGTCAAAAGAATCTTGAGATATCTCAAGAGAACCACTGATTTGGGGTTATGGTACCCAAAAGGAAGCAATTTTGAACTCGTAGGGTATGCAGATGCGGATTATGCAGGTTATTTGGTTGATAGAAAAAGCACCACAATGGCACACTTCCTTGGATTATGTTTGATCTCCTGGTCCACTAAAAAGCAAAACTTTGTTGCTTTGTCCACTGCTGAGACTGAGTATGTAGCTACTGGATCATGTTGTGCCCAACTTCTTTTGATCAAACAACAACTATTAGATTTTGATATTAATGTAGGATGTGTTCCTATTTTTTGTGATAATACTAGTGCAATCAACATTGCAAAGAATCCAGTCCAATATAAAAGAATAAAATATATTGACATAAGGCACCATTTCCTTAGAGATAATGTTGAAAAAGGCCTCATCTCAATTATGTTCTGTCCTACTGAGAAACAAATAACTGACATTTTTACCAAAGAACTAAGTAGGGAACACTTTGAAAAGAATAGGTTAGACTTGGGGATGATTAAGATTTCCTAAAAGAACCTCCCTCAATGCTTGGTTAGAAATGTTCATGTTGAAGACAATTTTTAATTAAGATGTTACACTTTTCAGCCTTGCACATTTAGTTGTGTGTCCCAGTTCCAACTTATTGATTTTATTAACATAATTGGGTTGAGTCTGTGCAGGGAATCACCTCTACAACCAGGCCTCAAGGTATATCAGGTATGTCTTACACTAGCATAAACTACTTTTATGATAGGCTGAACCAGTCGAGCACATGTGTTCCACAATCTGCAGCTTAAGCATTAATACCGTCATTTTAAAATTCAAAAAGCTGTCGCCGGAGTCCTTTCAACGTCATATCACCTCTTTTCAGACGTTTCCCACCACTGAAACACTTCCACTTCCAAATCCTTTTCACATTCTTCCTTCACCATTATAAAACCCTCTTTGTCTTTAATTCAACCGCATAAATATCCTCAAAACCAAAAGGACAAAGCTTAGTCAAGAATGGAGTCTCCAAATTCAATACCCTTCTCAAACCCAACTGAAAAACCACTGGCATCCTTCATGCCTGGCCCATCTCCCTCCATAATTGATGACCCATCTCCCATTGATGAGTCCTCTACAATGGTCTTAGTTACTCCAGCACCCCAACCTCCACCTACTCCTTCCTTTTCCATAAATTTGAGGGATTTGCTGCTTGGAACGAGTATCGTGCTCAGTTTCCTCGATTGTACCCAAATCTCCCAAACCTCCTTCTTTTATGCCCCATATTGCAAATCATGTTCCTCTTCGAATTCATCAACTTGAAGATGAACCCCTGGTAAATCTTGTCCCCAAGCATCTTCGCTCCCATCTAAAAAAGTCCAGTGGTGCTTCCATTCCTATTCAAGTGGATAAACTACCCGATGACCCATCTCCTCCCTCCTCTCACCGATGTGTTCCACACACTAGGAACAAGAAGCATTAAGAAGAGGCTTCCCTGGAGTCTGCTCTTAAGGAAAACAAAAGGAAGCGCTTCGCAACCAAGTCGTCTGAGGATGATCTCCTCATTGGACGAGTCCATCGTAATCAGGTCATCTCTCGACCCATTGTTTGACCCACCTCTTCTTGTCCTTCCAATAAAACTCAATCCTCTAAACCTAAACCCAAAAAAAAGTCTCCACTGCTTCCAAAATTCCTCAAAATCACCTTCTGTCTCTGGTTGAAAGAAATGGGTCCCTCGACCTGTTCTATCTGATGAGTCTGACTCAGTTTTCTGAGGATACTTCCCTCACCAACATTGACCCCTCCGGTCTTACCGATGATAAGCTTCTGCACATCCTTCACTTCCAGAAAAGGGTTGTCATAAGAGGACGAGTTGTTACAGGCCTTGAGATGACCATCCTGCTCCAAAAGCTTGAATACCAGGGTTGTTCGACCCTTCTTCTTCAGGGTGATGTTCAAAGGTAGTTTGGCAAGCCTGAAGTGACTGAATTCTACACGAATGGGAAATAGAAGGGATCTGCATTCTCTACCTCTATGAGGGTAGTCTCCATTGATCTGACAGCTGAGGATATCTCTCAAAATTCTTGACATTCCTACTGGTGGTTGGAGCCACTATGTCAAGCACGAGTGGCCTCCCTTGACCAATATGGCCTCTGCCTTTGTCATCACAAGAAAGTTTTCTGGCATGCCTAATCTCCTTCACCATCGCTGTGTCATGACACGTGAGATGTCTCCCCTCCATAAGTTCTATTTCGATGTTGTCCACAAAATCCTCACTCCTCGGAAGGAGAGACGTACTGAAGAGAATTACTTGGATATGACTTTGATGGAACTGCTGGACATAAATGTCAAGATTGACCTTCCCCGCCTGATTATTCAGCATATGCAGCGGGTCCTAATTAAGGAGGAGCATGGAAATGACCTACCTTATGGGTTTTGGTTAGCTCCAATCTTTGAAGAGTTTGGCGTTCCTGTTCAAGTGTGGTCCTTTCAAACCACCAAATATGTTCTTGGGAGGGTGGACCATGCTACTCTTCCTGCTTTAATGAAGCGTGCTAATACTCCCCTTCAAAGGCAAGGAATGCCTTAGCTGAGAAATCTGCTGAGTTGGCTACTATCCAAGCAACTCATGAGGAAGAAAAGGGAGCACTTCAGGCTCAAATTGTGGAGCTGCAAGAGACTCTTGCTCGTGAGAGAACTGAACATGCAGAAACCATTCATCGCCTTTCCCTGTTGTTTCCTGCTATCCCTCCCCCCACTGGTCCTTCAGCCTAGCCAGCCTAGTCTCTAGATCTTGTGTTTTTATTGTGCTCGATAGGTTTCGGCTTGTCTAAAGTTTAGCTAAATATTTTGTAAGACTTGCCTGATTTATGAATGACAATGGTTGTTTTGCTTTGATCCTGCTCTTTTCTCTCCTGTTGTGCGTATATTATCTTTAAATTGCTTATTCTGGTGATATCCTCAATGACCATGAATGGTTTAACGTCCCCTATTAACTAAAAGTTGTCTCTGCTTAAAACAACTTTTCGATGATGCCAAAAGGGGGAAGAAAAGGTTTGTGCAATATTTATAACCCATACACTAACATGTTCCATTCAAGTGATCTTCACTCTATTGCTCACAGTGTACGATGAAAAGGAAGCACAAAGGCATAGGTTTGTCATCACCAAAAAGAGAGAATTTGTTGGGAACCTTGCAGTTTTGGTGAATAACAAAGTAGAATGGAACAAGTCAGTCAAGCTGGTTCACATGCATGAAATCTCAAAGCAGTTGAATGCATAGTGAAATCACTAAGTAATAAGGGACAGAGGAGCAATAATCAAGGAACAGATAGAGCGACTCAAGATAAACCATGTGATGAAATTAAGAGTTGGAGTTCGACTACAACACCTAAAGGCATGAAGCTGAAAGCACATAGGAGTCTCACTTGAAGTAGAAGTCTAAGCAAGTAGAGTTTGATTGCAAGAAGGAGTTTGAAGTGAAACAAGAACTCCTTGAGGAGTATGCTTAAATAGCAGAGCTGCTATCAAAAGAAATCACGCACTTACAGAGCATATATAGACAATTGGGAGATTGACTTTAGCAAAGTGCAACGAAGGTGACTGAAGAAACACATTGAAGAACCTGGTCCTAAGTACAGTGTCTATCTAAAGTATTTTAGTAGTGATGTATTAGGAGTTGTTCCTCGAGTTGTAATCATAGTTCAGCATATTATAAACTTAAGTAGGATTGTTGTCTTCAAGTTGGGCTAACTCGAAGATTCGGGAAACACAAACCTTGGGGGTTGATGTTGTTAGGAGTTAGAGTTTATAATTCCTAGTTTGCATCGAGTTGTAACCAAACCTGTTGAGGCTGATTGTGTTAGTGAAGTTGGGTTGAAATCCTGTAGTGGTACAGGTCGTGGTTTTTACACCTTTGTGAGTTGTGTGGTTTTCCACGTAAAAGTCACTGTCTTATTTAGTTGCTGCTTTCTCACTGTTGAAATACGTTAGGCAACCTGTTTCATCGATAGGTAACTAATAGAGTTAAACAACTAAATCAGTAGGTCGTGCAGACTATCAAGTATGATAATTTTTTTATTTTGTTATTCCATGTTTTGTGAGGTTCTTCATCAAGATTTTCATGGTGGAAGGTGGAGTAGGTGGTAGGGATAAAGAGTGAAGAAGAAGAAGGAAAAAAATATTTTTTTACAAAAAAAATGCTATTCACGCGCTAAGAATGAGTGCATCACACACAATATGTCAAGTCAGCAAAAAGTGTCAAAATGACACAGCGAGACCCTACATAAAGTGTTTAAAATGAACAAAGCCTAGTTAAAGTGTCTAAGTAAAAATTAGTGTCAACTTTAGGGGGCCGTCGATGGGTTCCACCAATAAAAAAAAGTACACAAGGTAAGCGTTGTCAAATCATAGGACATAAGGAAATGTTTATTCGTATGTACCGCAACGCTTTACGTGTTGTTCTTTGTATTTCTAAAAGCAACACGTTAGAAGCGTACTCAAAAGATATTCACCAAAATTTTAGATGCCTAAAATTTCCCTCTTAAATCCCCCCCCTCACAATTAAACAAAAAACTTTCCCACCCCATAGCGCGCAACTTCTGAAAACATTAGCTTCTAGAAAGAAAAAAACCTAAATTGAAAATAGCTTCTAATTTGCCAAATTGAATCTATTGGGTGCTATTGTAGAGATTGAAACTTTACAAAACGCACGAAGTTTGTTGATTAAACCTAAAGGAGAAGGCGGATTTACAATTGCCGAGTTCGTCGAAGAAGTTGAGTTTTTTCAAACCTGAAGGTTTATTGATGGATTTCGAGTGGGTGTTGTCTAAAGGAGTGAGAGACACCTATGTGAATATAGTCTTGGTATTTTAGTTTGATTGGAGCCAAAATATAGTCTTACAGTGAATTTGTAGGTACAACTGTGCAATCGTCTCTATGAACAGGTTAGTTTCCTGAGTTTGAACTGAAAATCGTCTTTATTCCCATTGTAGAACAATGTTATTATTGGGAATTTCGATTGAGTTTGTAGTTTTGAAGGAGAGTGTGCTTGATTATAGTAGGTTAATTATGTGAGTGTTTGAAAGGATTCAAGGTTGGTTCTTTGAGCTATAACTACAATTTTTCCTCTTGCTTGAAGTTGAGATACAATCACAAATTGATTTTTCTAAGATTTGAGTTGAATTTCTTGTGATTGTTTTTCTTTCTGAATTGATTTGGTTAAGAAATTGTAGAGATGAAATTTTTTATCTGCTGCTGCTATAACTGAGTATTGTTCTGAAAATTTCAGATTGTAAGTTTCACTTCATTTGAAGTGAATTCCTGGGTGTGAAAGCAAATAGTTGCACTGAGACAATCCACAAATATTTGTAAGTCCAGTTTTAATTTGTGTTGCTACTATTCGTTATCTGCAACTGCATATTGCTTAGTTCATGAGAATTTCCCAGAAATAGGTTGAATGGTTTTTGTTCCATACTGTTTTAAGCGTCTATCCAATTTCTTCTGTGCCTTTTTTTTGTTGCAATTGTAAGATTGATTTTCTTCTGTCCTTTTATTACTTGAACCTTATGGGAATTCAAAGAGTTCCATAACACTTCAATGTTTGAGAGGTTTGATCTATTTTCTTTTGAAGAATAACTGCTGTTTTTGAAAAAGTAACGGGGAGCAGAAACTACATTTTTTGGCAGCCTCAGTACTTCCCTATTTCTGAACCTGTGCCTTTTTTCTGCATAGTTTCTGAATCTTGCACTCTTTAGCCAACTTTTGGAAAGATTTTGGTTAGAGAATTTGAGCCTAACAGTGGTTGAATTGTTGAGGAGGCACTACCAGTTTCCAGTCCCTGTTAATTAACCAACCTTGTGTATGCTACCACATTCAGTTTTTGCTAGGTTACCAGATTAAGTGCAGTGATAAATTCGGTCCTTTTTGAATCTAAATGTGTTTGCATGTTATTGTTGAAAAACTCAACTTGATCTGTCAATTAAAGATAGTTATTGATGAGAATGAGAAATATACAAGAAACACTAGCTTTGCCTTGATATACAACAATGTCAACATAGTTATTCCTGCCCTATAATCACGAAGTACATGATTTAGGTTTGCTCCCTTCGATGTTGTTCATGTCTTTGAGGGGCTGAAACCTTTTTATTGAGGCTGAACACTGAGTTCCATTTTGTCTTTGAAGTTAACCTTTTGCTATACTATTTTGTGCGTACCTATATTGCTCAGTTCCCTGAAAAAACTTGGTAATGCAAAAGTGACCGTGTACTCTTCTGTGGTACAACAACATACCTAGTGTAGTCCTAAAAGTGGGATTTGGGGAGGGTAGAGTGTATGCATACCTTACCTCTACCTCATAGAGATAGAGAGGCTGTTTTTGATAGTGTACTCTTCTGTGGTGACCTGAAATATTCATTTCATTTCTTTCTTCTTTCCTCTTATGTTCCGTTTTACTCCGTTTGGTTCAGGTTTTGTCATACCTTAGGTCCACGTGTCCATCAAATAAATGAAGTTCATTGAGCACAAATATAGCACTATTAAGGAAAAAGAACTAAGTAAACATAACAATTGATGTGAATTTACCAACGTGTTTGGTTGCTTGATTAAAACTTTTGCACTAGACTATCCTTTGATCGAGTGTAGTGGTCAGGCCTATGTAGCTGGTAAAATACATAGATGAAGTGAATAAGGTATTGATAAGACAGACAAACTTTTGTTGGAATGCCACAGAAGTTCAAGGTATCTTGAAATTCCAGCAGATAAATGTAATTGTAGTCAATTTTATATGATGGCTTATGGCCCGATAAGACATAAATGTTCCTATATTCAAGTTCTAAAGTTCTCTTTTCAAAAAAAGTTATATTTTTTTCTTCAGACTGATTCAACATGTTGAAAGCCACTGCAATAATAACCACTTTGTTGTCATGGTTACGACATTCAGAAATCAAATATGACCTTATGAAATTGTCCTTCGGGTTTTAGGCAATAGAGCATCTAATAAGAAAACCAATCTAGAGTCCCATATCCTATCTTTTTAACTAGAGAAGAAAGTTATCTAAGTAGGAGTATACTGAGTTAAATAATTTTGGGAAATGAATGTGGAAAGAATAATGAAGTATTATATTTATACTTCTGACGGTTAACACGCGACCTCACTTGTAGTCCCAGCGTTTCCAGATCTCAAGGGTGAGCTACTTTGGTCGAGCTACCTTATTGTCTTCTTTTAAGTTGTAGCGCACTTGTTTCGGGCTTAAACTCTCTCTTGGTATTGGGGTTGCATCCCCATATTCAAGACAATTAGTAGTATATTTTGGTACAATGACTTTCAGGTTCTAGGGAGGATTTTCTGCAGATTTATGATATTAGTGTTTGAGATATTGAATTGCTAGTTTATTTATTTGCACATTGGTTTTGAGCTGTTAGAATGGTTAAGTTCTGGGTTGATGATGGTTTGCTCGCCCAGGAGTTTGTGTGCGTGCCACTCACGGTGGGTTGGATCGTGACAAAATCAAAGAGATCAATATCATGAAGTATATAGAAAGAAAATAAATCTCAGAAATTTTGATATTGATTTATGTGTTTCAATAATTTTAGTTTTCCAGAGTGGAGAATAATAGATCTTCAACGAAAAAATTAATGAAAAATCCTGAATCATGCACAAGGAGTGATCATTATTTTATTTTCCTTTTCATGACCATTATTTGTTTTGCATACATTGCAAGTGTAGTGTTGCCAAAATTTAAAAATATATAGGAAGTTTGGTTTTCAAATCTCGCTTTTCTACTTTGATAACATCGTCATAGCTTACCAGATCTGTGTTAAGTCAGTTAAGATTCGTCCAGTTGTGTGCATGCTCTCTCTTTCCTTTTTCTTTTGTTGAGAAACAAAGGATCGACGTTAAGAACGAAAGGATTTATAGCTCAATAATGGTAGAATGAGCTCAAACCATAGAGAAGAAGATGACTTCTTGGGTTTCTTAAACAAAGACTTTGATGAGTTCGAAGACTTTCTATTTGTCTTCACACATTGGAAAGTAATGTGGCAAACATCTGATCACACAGCATTCAACATAAAAATATAACCTGATCTGTCAAATTAGCTCGCAAAAAATCATAATAACTATGATAAATAAATTACAGAAGCTTTCTCATGGCACATGAATGGCAGTGGATGGAACACAAATAACATAGAGTGGAATATTCTATTGTTAGTTTGTTATTGCATAGTTAAATTAGAGACATATGTATAGGATTTAAATATTCTTTTATTATTTTATTTTCTTAAAAACGGTATAAATACATGTAAATTTTGCAAAGACAAATATACAAGAAAAATTTCCCAATATTGTTCTCGATTATTTTTATATGTTTTAAAAATCTAATTCCTTTTAAATAGAAACAATTTCATATCCTGCAAAAATTATATGTATCTAGTGTTAACACCAACCAAATGATTATATATAATTGGTTAAGTTTGGAATTGTATAAACAAAATGTCATAAAATAAGAATCTTTACACTTACATCAATATTCTGTCATATTTTGCATTAGAATATCCACATTGTAAAGGAACGAAGCAAAACTCTAAAAGACACCTAACAAATTAATTTGCCATTTGTTCCTCTTATAACAAAGCAACACAATTACTTTATAAGAAATATTTTTTTCAAAATAACTTTTCCCTTAAAAAGCACAATTGATACATAGTTTACCACTTAACTTTTTCTAAGAATGTACTCAATGTGACTTGCCACTTGCTTATTCTGATAAGATCATACGCATTCATCACCTCAAAATTTTCTTTCGAGTAACATCCAATATTTTTCATAAGAATATATTTTTAATTTAATCAGTACTATAATATTCCTAAATTAAATCCAGGTACATGTAAATACAATAATCAACAAATCTTAATCTCAAACAAGTTGATGTTAGCTATAAGTATGAATTTTTACCGTTCATAGTGAGGTGAACTTACTTCCTCATAAATTTGACATGAAGATCTCCTGTCCATTCCGTGCAGACCTCTCGCCTAACAGTCTTATTAATAGCACTACTCTGACTTTCTTCTTCATTAATCTCTATTGTGCTTTTTCTACCTCTCTTTCTCCTCAGCATGTAATTTTCATTTGATACGTCATAGTTTTTAGCGTATTGAATAAAAATATTAATTTTGATTCTTGCGATATATGTATCAGTACATATATTTTTCAAATAATTGAAATGTGCACTTTTGATCCTTCAATTAATTGTGAATCTTACCAACTTAATGAATTATTAAGTATTAATTAAATAATTTAATTATTCATATGTGATGTTAATGTTCTTATTGTTATTCTCTATTTGAAGGTAATATAATTTTAATGATAGTAATCTAAATATACCATATTTTCTATATAAAGGGACAATAAGTACACATTTTAATTATTGTACTGTAAGGTTAAAAATGCTCGGTAAAATATCGCAAGGATCAAAATTAAAATTTACTAAAGAATCAAGATTATAATTATCCAATAATAGTTTTCAAAAGCACTTGATAGCAAAATTTTGTTTGATACGAGTAACATTTGGTTATTAGTTTCAACTGAGAATTGTATTCCAATGAAATCACTGTCTGAAAAAACTAGGTTGGGTCGGAATAACTTGATAACGATTTGGACTAAAGGGTTGTGGGCCAAGCTTTGTGGGGTCCAATTTCTTTTAAAGTGAAAATATGACTAACGCAATCTAAACGCTGGAACTTTTAAGGAGTTCCAATTATAATTCAATTCATCTTTTTATTTTTTAATAAAAGAGATGAATCTTTTTACATAATTTTTATAAATAGGTATATCAAATTAATTTATTTTCACGTAACTTTAAAATGACAAAGTTACATCGCTAGAAAACTAATAAAACAACTATTTAAGGAAAATTGGAAGAATTGGAAAAAAATCGTGAAACATACATGAGCTAAGACATTAAAATTTATCAATAAGGGGTATAGAAGAATGGTTGAAATCTCCTCCACTAATAGCCAGAGGTCTCAGGTTTGAGTCATGTGAATGAAGAACTTCGTGATAATTCTATTTTATCACCGTTAATGGACTTATCCAGCCTAAATCAATTTTAGTTGACCAACTGAGTTTCAAATACTGAATACTTGAAAAGGCAAAAATTTAAACTTGAATTCTAATATACAAAAGTAATAATTGAGGAAGACTCAACTTTGACAAATGAATATAAGAATAAAATATTTGTTGTGGTAACCAAATAAACTTAAAAGGGAAAAAAAGTAGTGTGATTTATTATACTTTTAGTATAGCAACAAGAAAATCTGATTAGATCATGAGCTATGGAGTGAATAGAGGCATATATCAAAAACTTAATTAGAGAAAACAAAAAAGGAATGAGTAGGTTAAAACAATATAATCAAAATTACTGAATTTGTAAGAAAGAAACAGTTTCAACAATCTATAATTAATATATACAACTATAATTTACCAAATTAACAAGAGAAAATATAAAGTAAAATCTCACCTTCGATTGATGGAGAATCATAAATAATCAGATCGTTTATCATAAATATTATATCAGTGACATTTTTCACACATGAAATGTAGAGAGTCGCAAAGGACATTGTTTGTTGCTTTAATTATGTTGGATCTCCGTCCACCAACACTTAAAGACTTCTTTATGTCAATTTGCTTATCAGTTCTGTGATCCTTAAATATCATGTTCAAGCTTAAAATTCACTTAGATCCGATCGTCAAACTTTGCAAATCTAAAATATTCTAAAGAGACACATTTATAGAAAGGCCAATCTAATTAATTCAATAATTCACAGAAATTAATATCATGGAGTATTTGGAAAGGAGATAAATATCATAAATTTTGATATTAATTTAAGAGTTTCAACAATTTTAGTTTTTTGGAGTTGAGAAGAGTAGATCATCAATGCAAAAATTAATGAAAAACTCTGAATCACGAGAAATGTTCATTATTTTATTTTTATTTTCATGATTATTTATTTGTTTTGCATACATTGCAAGTGAATTATTGCTACAAATTTGAAAATATATAGAGAGTTCGGTTTTCAATCCTTCTTTTCTACTTCGACCACATCGTCATAGCTTACTGCATCTATGTTAAGTCAATTCATATTCTTCCAATTGTGTGCGCTCTCTCTCTTCAAAGGATCAATGTTAAAAAGGAAAGGATTTATAGCTCATCAATGGCAAATGAGCTCAACCTATAGAGAAGATGTCTGTTTCTCTTCACACAGTGCAAAGCAATAATGTGGCAAACTTCAGAACACAGAAAGCATTCAACATAAAATAATAATTTGATTCGTTAAATCAGTTCACAAAAATAGCCCAATATAACTGTGATAAATAAATTCCAGAAGCTTCCTTATATCAAATGAATGGCACACAAATAGGATAGAGATGAATTTTCTTCTGTTAGTTTGTTATTACATAGTCCAATTAGAATTAGACAGATCTATAGGATTTAGATATTTTTATTATTATTTTATTTTCTTAAAAAATTCTATAAATACATGTAAATCTTGCAAAGATGAATATACAAGAAAATTATTCCAATACTGTTCTTGATTATTTCCACATGTTTTAAGAATCTAATTCTCTTTTAAATAGAATTTATTTCATATTCTGCAAACAATTATCAGTATCTAGTGTTAACACTAACCAAATCATTATAGTTACATGACTCATGTGTTCGCATACACTATTATTACTAAATCATTATTAATTAATATAATTTTTCACCTTAATTTATTTCTTCACCATGATAAATTAGTATTGTTTGGTATTTTATAAATATTAGATGGGCAAATATGTCTACCTTCACATTTTTGATACGATAGGACTCTACCCAAAATAAATGAGTCAAAAATATATTATCTCACAATCAAGTTTCGTTATAGTAAATATTTGATGGCTAATAAATCATAGAGTCCTCCATATAAAACAGAAAATCAAATTTACCCTTTTTTGGTTCTCTCAATTCTTGAACCAAACAACTTGGTATTAACTTACGAGACTGACTTACAACCAATATATTTTACGTATAAAAAAGAGAAGGTGTGATGATAAATTCAATTGTTGTCCGACAACCATATCTTGGGTAATTTGACCAACAATCGTGAAGTTTCACTTATCACTTGACTGACAAAATTTTAATTTTTTGACATGGCAAAATGAAAAATATCTAAAATTTTTGTGTAATTTCTAGGGTAGCATGTGATATATTGCATTCTGTTTTCTCCCATTATTTAACATATTCATTTTATGATTTTTCGTGTTTTAATTATTTTATCCTTTTCATAGCTTCAATATGATATTTGTGGTCTGCGTGGATGAGTGGCATGGTTTTCGAAGTGGTTAAATGGAATTTGGATGAGTTTTTCATTCTGAAAAGTTGAAAAGTTTGACCAAAGTCAATATTTAATGAAGATGAGCTCGGAATGGAATTTTGACAATTTCGATAGTTGCATAAGATAATTTTTGAGTTAGTTGGACTATTGATTCTGGTTTTGAGGGATTTGGGTAATTTGTTGGAAATTTTGAAATTTAAAAGTTATGAGTTGACCTCGGTCAACATTGGATCAATACGACCTTGAATTGGTATTTTAATGGTTCAACAGGTCCAAAATGTTATTTTCAGTCTAGTAGCATATTTGGTTTGTCTTCTCACTATTCTGAACGAATCTCGAGGGTCCATTTGAGATTTTAAAGTTGGTTTGCAATTGTTGATTTTGCTGATATCTGGTGTAAGAAAATCCTTCTTCGCGTTCGTGAGCTGCTCGTCGCGATTGCAAAGAAGGAGTAAACTTGGTCATCGCAATAACGATGGAGAGATCACGATCGTGAAGAGTAATTTGGTTGGGTTCGGGTTTCAGTTAATTTGTTCATCACATTCGTGAAGTTGGGATCGCAATCGTGATGGGTCGTGTCGAGTCAGCCTCACGATCGCGAGGGATCTAGCGTGATTACGATGAAGGATTTCATCAGGGCAGATTTAAATTATCATTTTTAAACATAAACACCATAACTCAATTTTTGGCAGCCTAGATTAGCATTTTTAGGCAATTTAAAAGGAAATTTTCAAGATTTCTTCATTGGATATGATTCTAAACCTTTATTTACGCATTGTCCGCTAATTGTTTATCAATTTTACCTTTAAATCACCTTTATAAATTGGGAAAATTAGAGATTTTTGGGCTAAAGTTGTGAGATAGAATTTTTAGGTTCTGGAGGTTGACTGAGCTCTATTTCTATGAACTTTTATATTTGAGTTCTACGTTATGGGTAACATCATTTTCAAAAAAATCTAGTTTTGCCCCTGTGGGCTCGAGATTGACTTTTTTGGACCAAGAATAGAAGTATAGTAATATGAGTGTCTATAGATTTATTTTCTTATGTAGATTACGTATTTGACCAGATTGGACTTTTTTGGAGGCTTTGAGGAAGGGTAAAGTCATAATTTGACTCATTGGGCTTGATTAAGGCAAGTTGAGACTTTCTTTGACTCTTTCCGAAGTGTTAGTGTGTTAATTATATGTGAAAATATGTAACGAGTAACGAGGGTCCTGTATAAATGAGGTGACTAATATTTATGCTGGTACCAGTGCCATGTTATAGGTAATTGAGACTGTATTCCTATTTTTTGAAATTATATGCTTATGTGAGCCTAATTCTAATTGTAGCATTAGAAAGTTAGCATATGACTTGATTATTTGATTAATTTTTCAATGTTTTATTGCATGGTTTATTATATGGGCTGATTATGAGTGTGGTGCCGAGGTCTTTACTGATGAAGTGGTGCCAAAGTCTTTATCGACAGTGTGATTCCAATGTTATTACCAGACGCCGCCATGGTCATTTCTGATTGTGTGTTAGAGATTATTTCCAAATTATATATGAACCTTGCAACCCCCCATTAGTCTCAGATAGCTACACTATGACAACAGATATATACTGGTTCTGATCAGATAAGAGGCATGGATCATATACATCATATCTACTTGATTTGTACTTTTTTAGTTTGGGAAGTGATTGAGTGAGTGTTAAAGTGACTTTACTATTCTTATCTTGATTTGTTTGTGATTTTGAGATACCTAGACTTAATTTATATATGTTGTTATTGACATTAGATGCTAGTCCATATTTGTAGTTGTTGAAATGAGTAGTATTTGAGATAAACATCGAAACAAGGCATAAAGGATCGATCCTCGACATAGCTTTGGATTTGGGTTAGTCAATTATGCTGCTGAGCACATGGATTCATACTAACACTTGTTTTCATTTTGTAACTTGTCATGCAGGTTCTGAGCTGGGTACTTTAGACTGGTGATTTGGTAGATGTTCGAAGTATATTATTAAGATCCCGAGGTAGCTGTTTGGTTGATCCATAGTCTTCCAGATCTCTTTTATCTTTCTATTTATGTCGTTATTTTCCTCTTTTTAGATGTTTTAGAATTATAGATTTGTGTTTGGATTTATAAATTCTTGTACTAGTTACCCCAGGTTTTGGGAAGAGAATGTAACAACCCTCACAGTGATATTAAACTTCTGGTATATTTTGACCATTTTAACCCTCCCTATAGTTGCTTTAAGGTATTTGTGGTTTGTGGGTGTGAGTGTCATGATTCTTGAGGTAGTTGGTTAAGTATTATGTGAGTTTTTCATTTTCAAAGGTTTTGGAGTTGGTATAATTGACTTTGGTCAATATTTGATGATCTTGAGATATTATGGGAATTCCGTCAGTTCCTTTAACTCTAGACAATCATTTTTGGGTTAGTACGACCTTTGGTTCGGGTTCTGAGGTGTTCGGATGGACTTTGGGTAGTTGGTTGGAAACTGAGAAGTTTAAGGCTTAGAGTTGACTTCTGTCAACATTTGTTCGATGATTTGGCAATTTCATTGAGTTCGAAATGTCATTTTTAGTATAATAGCATGGTTGGTTTGTGTTCAAAGGTTTCTGACCAAATTTTGGGAATCCGTTCGGGGAAATTTTGAACTTAGGAAGTTGTTGGTGTTCAGTTGTTCTTGTGCAACACATTTGTGCATCACGATCGTGAGCCGCCCTGCCGCGATTGATGTGTCGAGATTTCACGGCACTTTCGACGCTTAAAACTATAGATTTTGGGAGTTCTTAAGTATATTTTATTGGATTTGATGTCGTTTGTTGCATGTACAGGGAAAAGTATTGAAAAGATGAAAATACCAAATAGTTGTAGATTTCTGGGTAAAAAGTCATGCCCCACGGGCGTAGAAAAAGTCTTGCCCCACGAGCGTGGGATCCACCACGTCCCGTGGGATGAACCGTCAAAATGAACCAGAGAGAATCAATGGCAAAAACCATCTCTGACGACCTACCACGATAGGCGTCGGTCCAGCCACGGGTTGTCACAGGGCCCCTCGAAATGGACCAGTGGAACTGAAGCTGAGGCAAGACTTGAGCTAACAAGTCCGTGATAGACACGATGGGACGTCGCAGAGCCCGTCAGATTGAGCTAGTAGAGATCGGAGATCATGCCTGTGAGCTTACAAGATGGCCATGACGGGCATCACACCCATGATGTTCCATCATAGTAGCCCATGGAAACAAGGCAGAAGCCTGGAGCCAAAACATGAAGAAGGCCCCACGGGCACCCACGATGCAAGTCATATCCACGATGGACCGTGAGGCATCCCGTCGGTAGTGTCGTGTCCAACTTTCCTAGATCAGTTAGGATTTGGTCTTTTTTGTCTATAAATACCTTCCCTTAGGTTTTATTTTGTTGGTTTCGACTTTGTTTGATAATTTTACAAATTATTTACGTTTTGTGAGACATCATAACATAGTTCTTGAGAATTAAAAAATTGTTCTTGATTTATTGAAGTGTTCTTGAGGATTCAAGATTTCTGAGTTTCTTTACTTATTATTGTAAGTTATAATCATGATCTCTTTATCTATATCTGGTTACCTTTTTATAACCATGAGTATCTAAATCCATAACTAGGGTTGTGGGAACCATGACGGATTAGCGAAGTAGGCAAAGTACTTAGTAATTCTAGGGCGGTGTTTAAGCATGTATTGTTCTTTCCTTCGCTTCGATTGCTTTTTAACGATTGCAAATGTTAGAACTTGCCTTATTCTTACTTACCGGACCAATGAGGTGATGAATGGGAAAAGGTTGTTCAATAACGGAGATTTGAGATTACCAACCCCCATCTAATAGCTTGACCTTGTCCGGGAA
The DNA here is from genome assembly GCA_003996215.1 of Jaltomata sinuosa. Classification (NCBI taxonomy): domain Eukaryota; kingdom Viridiplantae; phylum Streptophyta; class Magnoliopsida; order Solanales; family Solanaceae; genus Jaltomata; species Jaltomata sinuosa. Next base: position 208,243 of record QJPP01001150.1, on the reverse strand, counting down.
TAGATAATCTGGGATCAAGGGTAAGGGTTAGTAAAGCATACACCTGCGATCAGACCAAGCCGTGTGGTGAAATTCATCTATCTAGGGGACCAACCATTTAGGTGAACCCAACTTACCAATCTTGCATGCTAAGTACCAAACTAGTTTACTAAGTAAAACGCCTTACTAAGTTATGATCTCATGGGGATCATTGCCCTAGTCACTTCTCACATTGATAACAATTCTTAAAACAGTTACTTGTTACTTGTTCGAATTTGAATTACTATTACTACTTGTTACTTTAAATCCCCCTTCGTAGGGAAATAAATGGTTAAGAGCGTGAGTAAATATAATTGACCCTAGTCCTACCATATTCACTGTGGGATCAACCCCTACCTTCATTGGGTTCTATATTTAAACAGTGACCGCTTACGCTTCTAAAAGGAGGTGTAATTTTGACGTATTAAATTTTGGCCATCGGGTCTCCAAGAAGGGTATAAAGGTCGACAAAGCGAAGGTAGAAGTGATTGAAAAGTTTCCTCCACCAGTTTCTGTGAAGTGGATTCAAAGATTTTTGAGTTATGCTGGTTTATATCGCAAGTTTATCAAATATTTATCTGAGATTGCACATCCCTTGTGCAAGTTATTGGAGAAGGAGGTGAAGTTTATTTTTGATGATGCATGTCTTAAGGCATTCGAGTGTCAAAAGGAAAAGTTGATCTTTGCTCCCATTATTATTTCTCCTAATTGGTCTGAGCCTTTTGAGGTTATGTGCGATGCTAGTAGAGTGGCGCTAGGAGCAGTCCTAGGACACAAATGTGAAAAGATCCTTCATCCTATCTACTACGCTAGCAAAGCACTTAATCCTGCTCAAAAGAACTATACTGTGATGAAACAAAAGTTGCTTGCTGTGGTCTTTGCATTCGAAAGTTCAGATCTTATTTGCTTGGCACTAAGATAATTGTACACACTGACCATGCAACCCTTAGATATCTCATGTCAAAGAAGGATGCGAAGCTGAGATTGATTAGATGGGTGCTTCTTCTGCAAGAATTTGACTTTGAGGTCAAGGACCGGAAGGGCACAGAAAATTAGGTAAACGATCACTTATCTAGGTTAGAGGAAGAATCAATGCTTAAGATGAATGATGAGAAAGAGATTGAAGATTGGTTTCCAGACGAGCAAGTGTTGGCTGCCTCCCAAGATCTGATTCCATGGTTTGCAGACTTTGCCAACTATTTGGCAAGTGATATGGTACCTCTCGATATGTCTGTCCACCAAAGAAGAAAGTTCATGTTTGATGTCAAGAAATTATTTTGGGAGGAGCCATTCTTATTTCATGTGTGTGCTGATACAATGATCCGTATATGTGTGCCTGAAGCTGAGATGATAGAGATACTAGAGGCTTGCCATTCATCCCCTGTAGAGGGACATCATAGTGGTGTCCAGAATGTACACAAGATCTTACAATGCTGCTATTATTGTCCGACCATCCACAAAGACGCCCATGAGTTTTCTAAAGCTTGCAGTAGGTGTCAAAAAGAAGGAGGTATATCAAGGAGGCATGAGCTTCCTCTTACTCCCATCCTTGTGATTGAGATTTTTGATATTTGGGGTATTGACTTCATAGGCCCGTTTGTGATGTCCAATGGGAACTGGTACATATTGGTGGCTGTTGACTATTTATCTAAGTGGATGGAGGCGGTTGCACTTCCCAGTAATGAAAGCAAGTGTGTCACAGCGTTCTTGAAAAAGAACATCTTCTCCAGATTTGGTACACCAAGGGAAATTATTAGTGATGGAGGTTCTAACTTCTGCAACAAGTTGTTTCTTGCTTAACTCGAGAAATATGGAGTGAAACACAAGGTTGCAACCCCTTATCATCCCCAGACTAGTGGGCAAGTTGAGGTTTCCAATCGCGGTATAAAGTTAATCCTATCCAAGACTGTCAATGCCAATAGAATGGATTGGTCACAGAAACTAGATGATGCTTTGTGGGTGTACCGGACTGCATACAAGACACCAATAGGTATGTCACTATATCAACTTATGTTTGGGAAATCATGCCATCTTCTAGTTGAGCTAGAGCATAAGGCCATGTAGGCATTGGAAAAGTTGAATCTAGACTGATCTGCATCATTGTTTCAGTGGCTTGAGCAGTTGAATAAGTTAGATGAGTTCCTCCTTAATGCATATGAGACTTTGGCCTTGTATAAGAAGAAGATGAAACTGTATCATGACTGGAAGATAGAAAAGAGAGATTTTCAACCGGGTGACTTGGTCCTGCTCTTCAACTCCAGACTTCGCTTGTTTTCTTGCAAGTTGAAGTCCACATGGATTGGACCACTCAAAGTGGTACAAATATTTCCATATGGGGCCGTAGAACTGGAGAACCATGAGGGAAAGAGTTTCAAAGCAAATGGACAGTGGATAAAAGCATATTTGGGAACCGCAGAGGAGCTTAAAGCGATTGAAAGTTGGACCCTTGGTGAATACATAATAACCAAGGAGCTTGATGAAGTCTGAGTAATCAAGTGACCTGCATTATGGTGCGATGTTAAATCAGGTGCTGTATGGGAGGCAACCCATGAAGAAACTTGATGAAGTCTAAGTAGTCAAGTAATCTGCGTCATGCCGCGATGTTAAATCAGGCGCTGCATGGGAGACAACCCATGAACTAATGCGTGTTTGAATGTGCAGGAGTAGGTGAGATTAAAAAATTGCAGAAAAAGGAGTCTCCACGGGCTCTGTGATGGGCCATCGCAGGTGCCATGCCAGTGGGAATAGGGCGTGCTAACTGGAAAAATTTCCATGCCCTGTATGATGGGCCATCGTAGCTCCGACGGGCATGGGAATGGATCCTCAGATGTTCAAGTAAGTTTGCCATGATGGGACGTTACGTGCCCGACGAGCGTCGCATAGCCCGTTGTCTGGGTCAGTCAACAGGGTCTATTTTTTTAAAAAAAGTTCTTATTTTACAATACCCGACATAACTCGGATCCTTTCCGCTCTTCCCCCCGTATAAAATAGGCATTTGACCTCATTCAATGGAGGTCGATCGATACTAAACTCCCTCCTTCTCAAATTCTCTCCCTCCAACCCACGATCAACTCCCCAAATCACTTCCCACGATCATCTCCTCCACATAATCATCCCCTCACATCCCATATACCCTTCATAATCACAAGCATTAACCAAAGTCTACCAAGTTCTACAAGTTTTCTTCAAATTTCAAAGAGCACATTCAAAAGCAAGAAGTAAGTAATTTCTTCTTGATATTTTTCAAATTCTGTTGGAAAGCATAACTACGGGTTCATGTGTTTTAACCTTGCATATGGTTTAACTAACCCTAGTTGCAAACTTTGCTTAAGAACTATGTGTTTGTATGTAGGAATTAAATAAATTGGGAATTAGGGTGGTAATGTTGGTGTGAATGATAGAGTAGGGATGTTGTGTTTATATTTTGTATATTGTGTGTTTGGGTGAGGTAAAAATTGTGAATGAAAGCGATAAGAGAGAGAATTTTTTTTTATGTTAAACTTGATCACACGGGCCACCTGACGGGACGTCTGAGGCTCGACGGGCATCAAACAAGGCATTGAAAATGGATCAGTGCCTGAAAAGGTTTCTGTCCAAATCCAACATCCGATCCGACGGGACGTCGGACCTCCCATGCCCGTTGGAGGACAACTTGTCCTTAAAAACTCAACTGCCTTTTTCCATGCCTTGTCCCATGAGACGTTGGACCTCCCATGCCCGTGGGAGGCTAAAATTTCTGTAATTTTTTTCGAAGTGTTGAAAATTTTCTCTTTTCAATTTTTGGTTTTGTTTGCTAGGGTTGGTTACCTATAAGTACTATATGGCACTAACAACCCTACTTAGACGCGGGGGGGGGGGGGGGGGGAAAGCTAAAGATAATGCAATCAAGTCTCAGCTAAAGGATCAAACTGATTCTGAGGCCGAGAAGAGTGACTCTGACAACCACCCCCTCGCCAAGATGACAAGAAAGAAGCTGGTGGTTTATCCTTCCCAGTCTAAAAAGGGAGGAGATAAATCTCGAACCCAAGAGCAGACATCAGCCAAGACTTCCTCCCAGTCTGAAGAGGGGGAATGATCATACATGCTTAGTCTTTTAAAGAGATTTTCTTATGAAATAAAATTTTAAGAATAATTCTTTTAAGTAATTTTATATAAATTTCACATATTTAAATATGTAGAATATAAATCATTACTCAGAACTATTGGTGAAGCTTATTTGAAAATATTTTGTTCTTTTTGATAAAATAATTATTTCAAAAATTGTTTAAAATTTAAAAAGCTCCAAATTAATTTGTAATGTGGCGGGTAAAAATTGGGTGTCAACAACTGCCCCTCTCTTTGGGTAGGGTGAGTGCAATGAACCCTAGGCAAAGGGATTTGACTTTCCCAAATTTTATCCGACCACAAGTCCATCTTCGGGAGGTGGTTGGTTTTAGCACGGATTTCAAGGAATCATGGCCGAACTTTGGTATTGAGTTTCCTACATATCTCAGGTTACATGATAATTCAGGCCACTTGTAGTTCAAGACTCTTGATTTTATGCATGATTTCCAAGGAATTCCAATCTTTCTCGGTTTCGGAGTATGGAGAGACCGGAGAGCTGGGGAGTGAAAGGATTTAGGGAATTTTTAATGCAACCGAGTTTTCAACATGGAGCCTGCCTACATATCCAAAAACTTTAGGAATCAGGCTGCTTGTAGTTTGACTCGATCGGTGAAAAAGGTAACCTTCATGATAAGATGACCTTTGGCTCGAAACAGAGGCTTGTAGTTATATATATTACAAATGTGAGTCCCCTAAATTCATAGATAAGTGCTACATGGACATAATTTCCAAAGCTCGAGGTGTATCATCACCCAAATTTGAAAAAGAAAGAATATTGCATCGAGCGTGAGTTCAAAAAATACCCTGGATGTGAAACTGGGACCCAAAGATAGGAAATACCCACTTGCCATATGATAGGGGTATGGTTTGATGGCGGTGGTGAGTTGTTCCTCAGCTTGTATCCAAAGAGTTTGATATCCCTCTTTGGACTGTGTCACAAGTCGCTGCTAAGAAAAAGTTCCATGTTGTGATGCATCCTTTTTGGTGTAGTCCAGACCTGTGGTTTTGCTTTGAGATTTTCATCCTTCTCGGATGCTCTCGATAATATCTCAAAACAAAATGGTTAGCAGTAACAGAATTCCACTCGGAGAGGTAGTTTTTGGTCATACCTCATCCTTGGGTTATGTCTGAATCTCGGGTTATGACATCTTTTGATGTGCTTTGTATCTGTTGTTCTGGTTTGAGATTTTCATCCTCTTGGATGTTCTCGGCAATATTTTGAAACAAAATGTTAGTAGTAAAGTAGCTCAATAAGGATTGATAGCTTCGTACCTCATTTTTTCCTTATCTGTTGTTTCTTGAGGAAGATGACGTCCTTTCCTGTCTCTGTTTTAGGAAATGGCACCTTCCATGACGATCAAACATGATAGCCTTCTTGGCTATCGGATAAGATTGCTTGTGTAGCAATTTTTGAATAATGATGACCTTTGTAGTCGTTTGATGGTGGCGATCCTCTTGATTGTTTAATGACATTCTCTTGAATGTGACAACCTTCTTTGCTTTTGGTAGCGGTATTTTGCATACGCCTTTGGGGTGAATCTTGTGTATCATCCGCATCGATACAGCTAACAGATATTACCCGAATTGTCAGGCCTTAGGATAATCTAGCACATCATCCAACTTTGGACAGAGGCGGCTTACAAATGCCTTTAATTAGCTTTCGAGTAATCTTGCACATCATCCGACTTTGGATAGAGGCGGCTTACAAATGTCCTTTGAATTGCCAGTTTTTGGGTAATCCTGCACTTTTATCCAATCTTAGATGTAACGTGACTTACAGATTTCCCTTGAATTACTAGCCTTTGGGTAGTCCTGCACAATATCAACGTGGATATGTTGCGGCTTAAATAGATATTATTGCGACTTACGCATTACCCTTGAACTGCCAATCTTCAGGTGGTATCGTACACTATCCGGTTTCAAATATCGCTGCATTTTACGGATAACTCTTAGTCTGTCAAGTTTTGGGCAATCTTGGACACTATCCAGTTTCAGACTTCGTTGTGACTTGCAGACGACCTTTGGCCTTCTAATTTAGGAAAATTTGATTCATCGTACGATTTGGATAGCGTCTTATCATCCCCCAGACTATATGCTTTTAGACCTTGACGGCAAGCGATATATAACTGCATCTTCTGGTGATCGATGCTTCCGAATAAGGGTGCATAAATATCCTCGACATCAGACTCCTCCGTCTTTCGCTATCTCGAATGTAAATATGCGGGATGCTAGATTTGACATAATGAATGACAATGATGATGATATCCTTATCGCCATACTCTTCCATCTCACGTGATCTTGGATGTAAACATGCTAAGGTCAGTCCTGTGCAACTAGTGTGACTTGGGGACGCCCATGAATGTCATCCTCTTTGCAGCCAGCTAGCAGAGGGACATAGTCTTCACAGGGGATGTGTATCTACGATATACGATGATGATGGTCTTCTTGACATGCAAATATGAATGGCCCTCTTGACATGGACCTCTCAGCATGCAAATATGAATGGCCCTCTCGGCATGATCCTCTTGACATGGCCCTCTCGGCATACAAATATGAATGGCCCTCTCGGCATGGTCTTCTTGACATGGCCCTCTCGGTATGCAAATATGAATGGCCCTCTCGGCATGGTCTTCTTGACATGGCCCTCTCGGCATGCAAATATGAATGGCCCTCTCGGCATGGTCCTCTTGACATGGCCCTCTCGGCATGCAAATATGAATGGCCCTCTCGGCATGGTCCTCTTGACATGACCCTCTTGGCATGCAAATATGAATGACCCTCTCAGCATGCAAATATGAATGGCCCTGCAATATGATGCCATACAATACGATGCAACACAATATAATATGATGCAATGCGATATGTTATGATATGATGCGACATAATGCTATGCCATGTGATGCAATATGGTGCAATGTGATGCAATACAACATGATGCAATGTGTCATGGTGCAATATGAATGCAAAAATGTGATGCCGTTTAGTGATGTATGATGCAATGTCCCATAGGGGAGTTGTGGAAAACATCACCGTTGGTCTTTATGTTAACTCCTTTGTGGGTACCTGCGCTCAAGGCAAACATTTAGTAGACACAGTGTCGCTTTCACCGGTGACTACAGTCAAAATTTGAAAGACTTTAAAGACAACGTCTATGAAGCTAATCAAAATAACTTTTGTTAAAAAATGTGAGCAAAATGGTCGTGCCCACTTCCGGGGACAGCCATAAATATCGCTTTTGAACATTGTCTGTTCGGTGTGATTCCTGGCTTGCTAGTTATTGGTGGAGAGTGCCGTTGCTCTTTTGTTTGGGTACCCCAATTTGAAGCTGACCAAAATGTCATGATCCTTTTGGGGACTTAAGAACATTGTCAGTTTCTCTTTATCTGGTAGTTTATGTGAGCTACCAGAAAATTCATCCGCTTTAGGGACTTTTGCCTCTTTGGCTTCTTCCTGCTGTTTTGGGCTTTTCTCACCAAATTTAAAGCATCTGGTCTCGTTGCATTTCTTTGAACGTGAGACTTCTTTCTAGTATACTTTTGGGGATAACCTGCATCCACAGAAAAATTGTTAGTGTTGTCGAGACTGGCCTGTGTTGACCTCCTTCGATCTTCTGCTCCTCATTTTATTTTCTCCATGTTCTTTTCTAGTCTCAGGTACTTGTCACCTTCGACTCTCTCCGGGCCACGACAGACGTAAGACAAAATCACATTAAAAGAGTAAAACTAATCTTTTGTAAATACTTTTTCAAACAAGTTCTTTGGAAAACAAATAGTTTAAAAAGAAGATATTTTTTGGAAATGTCTCTGCATATTATGTCATGTACTAGTTCAACGAACGTCCTTTACTCGAGGTCTTGACATTTCGAATGTAGTGCTGGCGTACTACGAAGATCTTTCATTGTCCTAGCTGGGGAACTCGGAGAGATGATTTTCGAGAAATCTATCACAGCCGGGGATTAATCCATATAGGATTGGGGATTCCTTGAAGTAGACTCTGATCTCTCGGTGTTGAGAAATTCTTCGGAGCTTAATGTTGAACTCTTGAATGAATCTTGGCAGAAATTTTGAGATCCTTCTCAAAATTTCTGCCCCAGTTAAAGGTTTCATATCTGACCTTATTCCTTTGGGAAAGAGACTTGAGACTCTGCGGGGATCGCGAGATTCTTTCTCGGTATTTGCTTTAGTCGCTCTTCGAAATACTCTGCATTCTTGCTGGGGAATTCTATGGAGTCTAATGTTCTTCATCTTCCAAATTTTTGAGATTCCTTTCTCGAAAATTCTACCCCAGTTTCCATTTCCTGGAAGATAGGGCTGAACCGTTTGTGGCATTTTCGTATCTACAAGCATTCTCCTGTTTCGTTGACAAAGACCTTTATCTTTTGAATTTTTGAGATTCCTTTCTCAAAAATCTACCTCAGTTTCTATTTCCTGGGTTGATATGACTGAACCGTTATGGCGCCTATGTATCCCGTTGAGGCAGGAATCAGGTAAAACATAGTTCCCACACTCGAAGTGGGAGAATAATGAAAATAAATAGTGGGATAACCGAGGCCAACAAAGGCCGCCTACGTATTCATTCTTGAGAATTCAGGTCAAACGTAGTTCATACAAAGATGATAGGGATGTTCTGAGCTATTACAAGGCATAAAATGATTACAACCAGGAAATGCGATTACAAAGAAGGGAAATTAAAGGAAAACTATCCCTAAGCATAGTATCTCTTCACAACATCTGAATTGATCAGTTTGGTCCACACTTGACCGTCCATCTCGGATAGGATCAGAGCTCCTCCGGATAACACTTTCTGGACGATATACGAACCTTGCCAATTGGGTGCAAACTTTCCTTTGTATTCCTCCTGGTGGGGAAAAATGCACTTGAGAACTAGTTGTCCTATGGCAAACATGCGAGCCCTTACCTTTTTGTTGAATGCACGAATCGTTCTTTGCTGGTACAACTGACCATGGCATACGACACTCATCCTTTTCTCATCAATCAACATAAGTTTCTCGTGACGAGCGCGAACCCATTCTTCATTGCTCAGTCTGGCTTTTTGAATGATCCTAAGGGATGGTATTTCAACTTCAACGGGTATTACTGCCTCCAAACCATATACCAACACATAAGAGGTCGCTCCGGTCGAAGTCCTGATGGTCGTCCGGTATCCCAATAAAGCATAAGGCAACATCTCGTGCCAAGATCTATGATTGTCGACCATTTTTCTCAAGATCTTCTTGATATTCTTGTTGGCGGCTTCCACAGCTCCATTCATTTGTGGGCGATATGCGGTTGATTACGGTGAGTAATCTTGAATTGCTCACATATTTCTTTCATCAAGTGACTATTTAAGTTTTCTACGTTGTCGATAATAATTGACTCGGGGATCCCAAATTGACATATTAGGTTGTTCTTAACAAAATCAGCTACAAACTTCTTGGTTATGGACTTGTAAGAAACGGCTTCTACCCACTTTGTGAAATAATCAATAGCTACCAAAATGAATCTGTGTCCATTTGAGGAAGGTGGCTCGATGGGACCGATGACATCGATGCCCCAGGCTACAAAAGGCCAAGGTGCGCTCATAGCATGAAGCTCGCTAGGTGGCACTCGAATCAAATCTCCGTGGATCTAGCACTTGTGACATTTTTGCACGAACTTGCTACAATCATTTTCCATGGTCATCCAAAAGTACCCGGCTAGCAAGATCTTCTTGGCTAGGATGCACCCATTCATGTGAGGACCACACGTTCTGTCATGTACTTCTTCTAACAACCTTGTGGCTTCAACCGAGTCAACGCATCTTAAGAGTCCAAGATCCGGATTCCTCCTATATAGGATTTCTCCATTGAGGAAAAAGTTATTGGCCATTCGACGAATTGTCTTCTTTTGATTAGCGGTCACGTCCTCGGGATAGGCTCCAGCTTCTAGGTACCTCTTGATATCATAATACCATGGTTTTCCATCCGATTCTGCTTCGACTTGTGCACAGTGTGCAGATTGCTCTTTGATATTTATTACCAACGGGTTGATGTAATTCTGATACGAATGCTGAATCATGGAGGATATGGTTGCCAAGACATCGACAAATTCATTCTGAATCCTTAAAGTATGCTTGAACTCGATCTTCCTAAATCTCTTGCACAAATTTTGGACCATCTTCACGTACGACACGATCTTGGGGTTCTTCGCAGCCCACTCACCTTGAACTTGGTGAATTAGCAAGTCAGAATCACCGATGACCAAGAGTTCTCGTACATTCATATCAATAGCCTGTTGGATACCGAGAATACAAGCTTCGTACTCGGCCATATTGTTGGTGCATGGGAAATGAAGTTTGGCTGTCACTGGGTAGTGCTGACCAGTTTCTGACACCAAGACTGCTCCAATGCTTGAACCTTTGAAGTTGACCACTCCATCGAAGAACAATCTCCAACCTGGGTATGACTTAGCAATATCTTTACCTATGAACATGATTTCTTCATCGGGAAAGTAAGTTCGGAGTGGTTCATAATCTTCATCAATCGGATTTTCTTCGAGATGGTCTGCTAAGGCCTGTCCCTTGATTGCTTTTTGAGTCACATATATAATGTCAAACTCACTTAGCAACATCTTCCACTTGGCCAATTTCCCCGTAGGCATGGCCTTTTGGAATATGTACTTCAGAGGGTCCATTCTGGAAATGAGATATGTCGTATAGGATGACAAATAATGTCTCAACTTCTGGGCGACCCAAGTCAAAGCACAACAAGTACGTTCTAGCAAAGTATAACGAGCCTCGTACAGAGTGAACTTCTTACTCAGATAATAAATTGCTCAATCTTTCTTTCCAGTTTCATCATGTTACCCCAGGACACACCCAAAGGAATTTTCTGAAACTAACAGATATAATAATAATGGACTTCCTTCTCTTGGAGGAACCAATACCGACAGACTGGACAAGTAGTTTTTGATACGATCAAAAGCTTGCTGGCACTCCTCGGTCCAATTAGTCAGCGCATCTTTCTTTAATAACTTGAAGATAGGTTCACAAATAACAGTTGATTAGGCTATGGACCTACTAATATAATTCAATCTTCCCAAGAAGCTCATGACTTCTTTCTTGGTCTTCGGGGGAGGCAACTCCTGAATTTCTTTGATCTTTGAAGGATCGAGTTCAATTCCCCTTCTACTGACTATGAAACCCAACAATTTGCCAGCTGGCACCCCGAAAGCACACTTAGCGGGGTTCAACTTTAGATTGTATTTTCAAAGGCGGTTAAAAAACTTCCTCAAATGGGTCAAGTGTTCTAAACTATCGCGGGATTTGAGAATCACATCATCCACGTATACCTCGATCTCCTTGTGAATCATGTCATGGAAAATGGTTGTCATGGCTCGCATATAAGTAGCACCCGCGTTCTTGAGACCAAACGGCATTACTCGGTAGTGATAGACACCCCATGGTGTGATAAAGGTTGTCTTTTCAGCATCTTCTTCATCCATTAAGACCTGATGGTATCCAACAAAACAATCCACGAATGACTGCATTTCGTGCTTTGCGCAGTTATTGATAATATATGGATATTGGGCAATGGAAAGTTTTCCTTGGGACTTGCCTTATTTAGATCCCGATAATCGACACAGATTCTGATCTTTCTATCTTTCTTGGGAACCGGTACAATGTTGGCCAACCAGGTCGGATACTTTGTAACCTCTACCACTCCAGACTGAATCTGTTTGGTAACTTCTTTCTTAATCTTCAGACTTAGATCAGGCTTGAACTTTCGAGTCTTCTGCTTGATTGGGTCAAATCCCGGATTGATAGGAAGTTTGTGAGAGACTATGTCTGTGCTTAGTCCTGGCATGTCGCTGTAGGCCTAAGCAAATATGTCGATGTATTCTTGGAGCAATAGGATAAGTTCTCTTTTCTGTGTTTCTATCAAATGTACACTGATTCTAGTTTCTTTGACTTCTTGGTCGTCTCCTAGATTGACCGTCTTGGTTTTCTTTAGATTAGGCTTTTATCAGTTCTCAAAGTCTTTTAATTCTTTTGTCAGTTCCTTAGGAACCATAGTTTCCTCATCATATTCCTCGAAATCATCATCATCTAACTCAGTTTGTTCGTTAAGCTCTTGACACGACATGACAGTGGCAGGTTTTATCTTATTATTACTAAAATCAAAATGAAACAGGTTAGAAAATAACAAGCAAGCACAAACAATTTTGAACGGCAGATATTTTCAAAATAAGAAGGCTTTCATTTAAAATCTAGAAATATTTATAAACTATGGCTACCACCTACATAAATGCAGGTGCGTGCCTTTTGGAAAGCAGTAAACAATATGAGGAAATTTAAAATATAAATGGCGGGTCGTGGAGCCTCATCCGTACCATCGCCAAATTTTGTAAAAACAAAGTCTTTGTCAACCCAGCCAAGTGGAGAGTAGCTAAGGGAGTAGCGACCCAGTTTCGCAATTTCTCGCCGAGTTCGATGTTCCTGATTGTGGTTATTTTGGGAGCTTCTTCCACTATAGCATCACACTCCTTGAATAGATCCTCTATTCCATCCTCTAACCCATCGCATGGAGGACTGACGCGTACTGGGAATGATTGATAAAAATGAGGAAGAGGCTGGGGCAGTCCTGACCTCTTCTTTTCTTTATTGTTGGCTTCACCTTCTTGGATCACATACCCTAATCCGTGCTTGCTCAACTGTCCAGGGATACTCAAAGGTTCGATCCGAACATCAGAGTTCCTTCCTAGACCTGAGCCTGGTTCATAACCACACCTCAATATTGTGGTCGCAAGCATCTTGTAAATGGGTGGCATGGGAGTTTGAGGAGCCAGGTCCTCTTTTGTGGCATTCACAATTTCCACCGTGTAGAAGTCACTCCCTCTCGAGACCTCTTTGTTTGTGGGGACACAACCGTTTGGGCGAATTAGGTGGCTTCCCTCTCCATGAATCACTACTTCCTGCCCTTCCCAAATGAATTTTAGCATCTGGTGTAGGGTAGATGGCATAGCTCTGGCTTCGTGAATCCATGACCGCCCCAAAAGCAAATTGTAACTAGTGGTAATATCCATGACCTGAAACTCTGTCCAAAATTCAGCGGGTCCCATCTGGATGTATAAGTTAACTTCTCCAAGGGTATCTCTCTATCCTCCATCAAAGGCTCTTACATTGATCCTGCTTTGACGAATCTTCCCCAAATCGTATTCCAACTGGGTCAGTGTAGACAATGGACAGATGTTCAATCCTGATCCATCATCGATCAGTACCCTATTCACGACCTTTTCTTGACTCTGAATAGTGATATGTAGAGCCTTGTTGTGCATCACGTCTTCAAAAGGCAACTCATCTTCACCGAAACAGATGCGGCGGCTTCCCAAGACTTGGCTTGCCATGGCAGTCAAATTTTCTGCACTGGTACCCGTGGGCCCGTAAGCTTCATTTAAAACCTTGAGTAAAGCCTGTCTGTGGTAATGGGAACACATCAAAAAAGGCCAAATAGAAATCTGAGCTGGGGTCTTTTCCAAATGCTTCACGATCGAATACTCCTTGGGTTGCATCCTCCTCCAAAATTCTTCTGCTTCGCCTTCAGTGATTGGCCTTTTCTGCAGACTCTTCTAATAAGCATCATATGCCAGATTATCAGGGACATTATATCTCCCAGATTTTGTCATACCGTGAGTCACGGCGGCTTCAATTATGAACTCTTTTTTAGCCGACACCAACACAGCAAATTGCGGCTTCTCCGCGATGCTCAAAGAAGCTACAGACCTTTCTAGTTCCTCAGGATTTCTGGGGCTCGCCAGTACTATGGACTTGCTTTCAAACCATTCTTCCTCTATTTCGATCATGTTTACAGTGTCTCTTCCGTGATTCAGAAGTGGGTTGTTATTAACATTTGGCGGTGCTGTCTGTAAGGTGACTATCTTCTGATCGATCAAATCTTGAATCTTGTGTTTTAGATTGATACAATCCTCTGTACTGTGCCCTGTGCCTCATGAGTGATAGGCAAAATGTCGATCAACTTTGTAGAAAGGAGAGTTGACGTTGCCTGGTTTATGCTGAATTTGCTGAACTAATCCGGCAGTTTTCAGTCTTTCATATAACTAAGTTCGGGTTTCAGCCAATTGAGTGAAAGTTCGAGGAACTTTATTTTCCAAATTTGGTCGAGGGTGCCCGGGGTTAGTGGGAGGAGGAACCTGGTGGTTGTTCTGATTTTTGGGAGCCCTTTGGTACACTAGAAAATTCTGTGGAAGGGTTTGGTAGGTGGGCTGCATATTTGGAATTGGAGCTTGGTATGTGGGCTGTATATTTGGCATTGGAGTTTGGTAGACAGGCTGTGTATAGAAGATAGGTTGAGGGTTTTGTGGAACTGGGGGAGGGGTCATTGGAACAAGTGACTTCTTATAACCAGCTCTGAAGGGTTTATGTGGTTTTGGACTAGGATTAAAAGACACCGAAGATACCTCCTCTCTCTTTTTCTTAGGGGGGCCAGTTGGTCCTGAAAAAATCGGGGTCATGGCGATCTTACCACTGCGGAGCCCTTCTTCTACAATCTCTCCAATTTAGACTAAGTCGGTGAACTGGGCCTTTACCGCTGATATCATCTTATCATAAACTTCCGACTCCTGAGCGCGTATAAACACCACACTTATTTCTTCCTCGGTCATGGGAGGCAGGACTCTCACAACCTTTTTTCTCCACCGGTAAGCATAATACCTGAAATCTTCATTGGACTTCTGCATAATGCGTCCTAGGGAATAGCGATCCGGGACAACTTCTAAATTTTATGCAAATCTCTAGGTGAAGTCTCGAGCGAGATTATTCCACTTGGACCACTTTTTCAATTCTTGGGAGGCTCCATTCAAACTTCGACTAAAGAGTCTCATTAGTAGGGTGTCATATTTTCGGGAGCCGACTATCTGATCATAGTAACTCCTTAGATGGGCTTCGAGACTCCCAACACCATTGAAAATTTCATATTTTGGAATTTTGAACCCTTCTGGTAGGTTCATCTCAGGGTTAATGCAGAGATCATCATAATCGTAGCCTTTTTCATAAGGCGAACTCCGCAACTCTCGAATCTGGGCCATTTTCTCCCTTATTTGTGCCATATCGAGGTCACGTTTCTATTCTGCGGCCTTCAACTCTCTTTCTTTCTCTTCATAATGGTCTAACTCAGGGTTCTCCTGGAGGATGGGGTATGGTTCTATTATGGTATGAAAAGTGGGAGGTAGGTTCTGCACGAGTGGAGTCTGGACGTGTGGAATAATATTTGGGTACGTGGGGGTAAAGTCATATGGGTTAACGATGTTGGTGACATTAGGATGGTTGTTTTGAGAGTTGTAGGTGTCTTATGGAGTGTTCTGGAGGTTTGGAGGGTTTTGTGAGAGATAGGCACCTGGGTTGTTGTTCTGGTTAGTATGTTGAACAAGGGGAGAATGGGTATGGTATAGGGACCTAACGAGGGAGGGGTTATTGTGGATGGGTTCATCTGAAGGTCTTGGAATGGAAGAGGAGGGGATGTCTTTTGGTTGATTTTCGACTTGCGGGGAATTGAGTGGAGGGTTTCGAAGAGGAGGCTGAGAGTCGCCCAAAGCAGGAGTATTGGCGGCGATTGCCAAGCTAGCCATGTATTTTGCCTTTTGCACTTCTTCCTGCATCTTTTCTAATTTCTTCGCAAGCTCTGCGATCATTTCATTTTATTCAGCAATGACGCTTTCCCTTATAGCCAAGGAGTTTTCTTTCTCGCTATCAGTCATTCTTTATTCAGACAAACGAGGGTCAGAGGATGGATTCAAGTGTGCTTTAGAGCGAGTGAAGTATGACTGTTCAACCAGTTTTTGTCAACACAAACCAGTTTCTTTTATCTGTTGAAACGAAAAACAACTCAAAGGCCACTATGTTAGGTTTCGTTAGTGACAAATAATAAAAGATATATGGCAAGAAAAAAACACATAGGAATTGTTTTAAACACATAAAAGTTGCTTTTCATCAAGGAAAATTAATCCACGGGTGGTTTTGACTCAATCATTTCAAAGGACAGGATTTTGTCCGTTGATTTGGGATAAGTAGGTTTTTTCAGGAAAGGTTGACTTTGTTGATCTTGTAACATCTATGCCTATTGTTCTCCCAAACTCTTCGTCGTCTTTGTCGATGTGGAGAAATAACAACTTCTTTAAGACATTGGCCGGGCTTTGAAGGCTGCCTACGTATCTCACGAAGGAGAATTCAGTCCCTACGTAGTTCAAACTTGTGATAGATAAGTTGTCTCATTTTATTTCATACACTATTCTAAATACAAGGGGAAAGCAAAAGACGACATCGAAAATAAAATAAAGAAACTGAAAGCTAAAACTCTGCTACTTCCACTACTTTCAGCTCTGGATGGTGGGATCTTTCTAGACTTTTCTCAGTTTTTCTCTTCAAGGATGATAAGGGGGAAACTCCAGCTCGATCTTTCCCATGTGAATGAGATATTCCAAATCAACCCAAAAGTGGCGACAAGTCTCGATATCATGGCCTTCGACCCCTTTGTGATAGAGGCAAACCTCTTTACCTTGGCACCAAACCCTAGGCATCTTCCCCGGTTTCCTTTCCACGGGTTCCAGGATCCCGGCTTGGACCAGCTTAGCATAGATTTCATAGTAAGTGTCCTGGAAGATGGTGAAATCATAGCGATGAATTGTCATTTCCTCAGTGATGGGCATGCCATAACCAACTTGGTCACAAGAAAGGATGGTTCGGGGCCCCCACAGATGGCTTATCTGGCCGCTAGTGATCATATGGTAAATCTGGGCCCTTAAGGCATTGCATTCGTCGGTAGTGTGGCCTCTGCGATGTGGATGATAGGCGCATTCTTGTGCTTATTGTGTTGGTGACATCTGAATCCCTCAGATTGGTCAGGATGCAGGACCCCCATAGCTTTCAGGGTCTCGTAAATTTTTGAACAGAGAATCACCTTTGGATTTTTGGCATATTCTCAGAGGTGAACTTTGAGGGTGATGGGCTTCCCTCCTGGCCTGAATATAGAAGGCCAAATAGCATCACCCTTGACCTTGGTCCAGTGGCAGACTATCGTGTCAAAGAGTTGGGTCCTTTCAGCAGTGATCTCCATGGGCACTTGCTTATTGTCTTCAGGCTCTTCGGTTACTCCTTCCTTCCCTTTATTGACCTGCTCCACCCCTCATGTGACATCTTCAAACTTAAGGAGAAGTTCTTTGAGTTCTAGGTAAAAGTCTGGTTCGGTCTTAGTCTCGGATCTTCCCAGTATTCGGTCAATCGCAACAATCTTCTCCTTAGCCTTGACGGTCTTCTCCTCAATCTTCTTGGACCGAGCTAAGGTGATTTCCATAAGTTGGTAAACTCTTTCATGTTTTCTCTGGACTTCCTCCACTTTCTCATGGATTCTCAGCATTCTCTCTCGCAGAATCACGACTTCTATTTCAACCTTTCCTGAAAGAACAGAGTTTTTAGGAAGTTTTTAGAAGGTTTTCAGTTTTTCGGAGAAACTTGGAAGACTTGGAGTATTTTGGTCGGACTTTGTATAATAGGCTTTATATTTGCCTACGGTGTTCTAAAAAATTTCAGCATGGAGTGGACCAATTTTTCCTGATTCAAGCAACACACATAGCACATAAAGCACATAAAGCAGTTTTATATTGCACATAATCATCGAGATAAACATCGAGTCCTAATTGGTGACCCTTTTTGTGTCAAGGGTAGGCCTAGCGTATTTGAAAGAGGTATATGCCTTTAAATTGATCCATTATCCCCAACACATGCTTTGATTAATAATAGAAAGAGACAGAAGCCTCTACAACTAAATAGCAAGGGGAAACAAAAGCATGAAAACTAAAATGGTACCACGCAGGGGATAAAATAGGCAATCCCACGCATGGGACAAAATAAGAAATCCCACGCAGGGGATAAAATAAGAAATCCCACGCAGGGGATAAAAACATGAAATCCCACGCAGGGGACAAAATAGGCAATCCCACGCAGGGGATAAAATAAACAACCTACAATGGTTCTAAGCGCCAGAAGGTCCTGCACCGGTTCTCGCTCTTTTTGCTTTATCTACCTCTTGCCACATAAAATACCTATCCATGACCAAATGGGCCGCAGCCATCAAGGCTCTAGTCCTGGAGTCCATCCCTCATATGCTATCGATTTGTTGATCCATGCGGTTGTCTAACTCAATTAAGCAATGTCTAGCATCTCCTAATTCTAGCCTAGTCCATTTCAATTCCTCCTTCAGGTATTGTATGGTCAGAGAATCCTCCCTATGTTGTCGGTGGTGTGCCACCTCACTCCTTGTGCATGTTTTTGAAGTTTATGAAGTCGGATTTAGTGTTCAGACTCAACATCGACCACTCGACAAGGCACATTTTGACCTGGTTCGATAGTCTCAGCAAAGTTCTTTTTCATCCACTCTTTGTATGTGTCGCTGCAAGGTGGATCTAGCCTATCTTCAGCCTTCCATTCTTTTCGAGCCATATCTTTGAATGCTACCGCACCGCTCTCATGATCGGTTATGAACTTGCCCATTTTTGCCACTTGGGGCGTTTCCTGCTTTTGTTCGAACTGTGTACAAACTCTAGCGGGAACATAAGGACGGGTTCTCGAAGGCCTAAAAGTACCAAGAAAGGCAATGTATCGCCTCGTGTGATGTACTTTCCCGGGTGGAGGTCTCTAATTACCCCCTGAACATTATTATCCTTTAAGCCGTGAAACTGAGTGAACCAAAATCTTTGGTTGGGTTTCCGCTTGTACTTGTTTACGGTTAGACACATGCTATGGGATGCAAAGTTATCCAACCTCATCGAGTGGTCCAACTCCTCGGTGTAGGAATATTTAAGTAGATGCTTGATCATCCACCATTGCAGGATTAAATTGCACCCTTGAAAGAATCGCTCGCCCCCTTGACATTTACCCAAAGTTCGGTAAATGTTGGCAAGTATCATGGGAGCCAGCATGTAATACTTAACGGAAGACCCAAACTTGATTCCGTAGAAGATGGTGTGTGTAACCATGACTACACTCGGATGGATGGTATGGTTCAGTCCTTGCGGGAATATCATAGTTCCAAGAAGGCTCACGACGAACGCGAAGACTCTTCAATTTTTCCACACTCCCAAACCGAAAAACTATATTTTTGTTATCCCAAAAGGCGGTTAGGACTTGAATCATTTTGGGCAACACCTTCATGTTCATGAGAGAGGGTAAATATCCGATGTGCCTTCAGACCAACTTCCTATCATCTGTGTTCATGCATTCCCACCAAACTTTTAGGAGGTCATCGGGCTTTGTTACCATCCAAAATCTCTGAGCGGGACATGGTGGATCCATCCTACAAAACAGATAAATCAATTAAGGCCCCCCCTCCCAGGTGATAATGGATACATTTAACGACATATACTCTGTCAAAGCAAATAAGCATGGTCGTCTGTAATTGACTCATGGTCAATAGATGCAAGGCGGTCTTTCTAATGGGCCCAATACCCCAAAGGTATTGGGTCGTCCTAGGCAAATGCCTAAAATTGGGTTTTGGTTTAGCTCTTCGCTAGGTGTCTAAGAGTTGGTTGTTTTTAAATAGACCGGATCCAAAGCGGACAACTTGGGATGAGAATACGATAGCCATTGGACGCATGACGTACCCATAAACTATCGTATTCCGAGAAAGCGTTTTTTGTGGCGGGAGGCCATGGGAACATGAATCCCCCTAAATATAAATAAAATCGAGAGCCGTTTGGCGGAATATGCGATAATACGCAATGATAGTTATAATTTGCGAGAATGAAACACATAAATTATAAATAACTACTTTACTAATTATTACAAACCCGAATAGTTAGTCACGTAGGTTAGTTACAAACAATATAGTTAGAACCTAGTTGAATTAACTCCAGCAGAGTCCCCATTTCTGTTTTGATCCTTTTTGGGAAAGGACGTGAAAAAAATGACTTGTTTATTGAAAATCATTTTGAAAATCTAATTAAAGTTTTCAAAACGCTTTCAATTTAAAGCAAGAGTCGCCACTTAGTTTTTATAAAGTAAAAACTAAGAAAAACTTATAAGAACTTTTTAAACCCCAAAACAGATAAAGGTTTTGAAAGTTAAGAGATTAAGGGTAAGGGTTCAGATTAATACTCTTGGAAGGGTGTTAAGGTACCAAGAGTATCCGCTAACTCGCGGTTGCCCGTGCTTGTTTGAAAAACTAACTTGTGGACTAACTTTTGAAAACAGGGGTTGATTTGTATGAAAAAAAACATCTTGTTTTTATATAGAGTTGATTTTAAAAGGAGATAATATATATGAAAGAGTTGTTTTTACACATGAAGGAAAAATATTTGATACTTGACAAAAATCTTTTAAGAACAGTCGAAGTAAAAAACAATAATTAATATTAAAGATGTTTAAACAGAAACTTTGACTTTGCTTTAGGAATAATTCAACTAAGTTTACAAAGTCAGTCCAAGTTATACAATTAAAACTAATTAACAATTAAGAATTTAAGACATAATTAAATTACTAACTAATCCTGTCCTAATTTCTAGTGTGTGGGCCCTCTTTTGGCCCACCGCCGTTCTTTGGACTTGGTCCATTTCTCTTTCACTTTTCTGCCCTTTTTGGGCTGATGCTGCTACTTGATATTTTGGGCTTTGGCCCATTTTCTTCATTTAGGTCATTTGGACTATTTCCGCTGATGTGCACTTGGGTTTGGCCCATTTTCCTTCGGCTGCTGCTGCTTCTTTTCAATATCTCAGCCCTTTTGGGGCTTAATCAAGCTGGACCAATGGACGGTATTGGGCTAGGCCCAACTAGAAGATGCAGGGAGGAATTTTGGGAGTCCAATTGGACTCCACCAAATTTATGCATAGAAAGGAAATAAAATAAGGATTAGTACATATCTTAAATAAATTAAGCAAGAGTAATTAAGCAATATATAAATTTCATACTTAAAGAAATATTTCCTAACGACCAATTTACCAATACACACGGGAATTCATACAAAGTTAAAACATGTGAAATAGGATATTTAGACAACAAAATCATAAATTTTATCACCTAAGGCCTGTACTATCAAACTTACAAGACTAACAAAGACTCATAAAAGCTATTCCCTTTTCAAAAGAAATCAAAAGGAATAAGGGGTTGATTCAAATAAGTCACATATACACAAGTTTGAAAGGAAAGAGTGTGGCATGGTATCATAGAGGCACAAATCAGACTCAATACACTTGACCATATTCAATGTCTAAGCTAGAGAGTTTAACATGCTAAAATGCAGATTTGAATCACATAAAGGACTCTTGTAATCAGAAGAGTAGCACAGTTTATTCAACAGGGAAGACTTATTTCAATATCACATATCACTAAATGGAGGTAAATTAGAAGAAAACAAGAAGGCCAGACAGATTTTTAGACACCAATTACTAGTATAGCTAGTTGAAAATCACATGAGAACATAGGGGAGGGATATCTAAGGGGGATGTTATCATGGTAAATACCAGAGTCATTTCACAGTTCATACATGTAACATAGGCAGAACAAATTAGACTTAACATCATGCCCTAAAGCAATAACTAAGTCCTACCAGTTCGCAATTCATACATAATTTATCAACATCTAAGATAACATCTTACTTAAAACAAATCACAATTACTTCACAGTCTATATGGAGCATACAAACCAGGCAGAAGTTAAGATCTTTAAGGAAGATAGAATAGAGGAACTTGCAGGGGTGATGAACATATCATGAGGGGATATGCCTCACCTGTAGCTCCTAATCATAACAGAACTTACATACACACACAACAACACAAAGTTCAGATCTTTAAACATAGACTTAAGCTAATTCTAATCCATGGTTAATAGGCTCACATATAGTCATTTAGTATGATCAAATTATTTAAAGAGAAGAGGGCAGAGCATGAGATAAAGAAATCATGGAGGGAATAGGGAAAGGTTTGAACAATAAGTAATCACTCTAACATCAAGTCTAAAGCCTCCAGCACTTTCATGACAAACAAAGAATCAAATAGAAGTCATGAAGTTTTAAAAGGTCACAGTGTTCAGAGATTGTTACACATACCAACTTAAACATGCGAGAATGACACCAGAACTTAATCAATTCATATGCACAAGCTAACATCATCCTATAACCATTTTGACATTAGCAAGACAGTAAAGGGGAAAAAGGAAGAGGAAAACAGGATCTCTGCCAAGTTAAGAGAAATAGGGGAAATATGGAGGGGTTGAACATTCTTGTATTAGTAAACAAGTATAAAATCTATGCTCACAGCATATACATGTTATACAGTTTAATCAGTAGAACTATGAAAAAAAAATCAGAACTCAGAGTTGACCTAAACATCATCCTAAGTGTAAGAAAATAACACTAACAGTTCATGTGCACAAGTTGTTTTCACACATAGCTAATTATCATGAGTGAAACAGGGAAGGGAAAGATGAGAACATATCAAAAACCAAAGAAATTAAAGAGATTAAGAACAACAAGAAGGGTAAAGCATTTCATGAACAAAACCAGACCTAAGTCCTACTAACAGATTCATACTCATATTTATAGCATTCGCATATCGTATAGGTCAAACATAAACTAGTGAAACCATAGGGTTTCTACAGGGAAAGGGAAGCTGTTAAAAGATGATAAAGACATCCATTTAGACATGAATAAACAACACTAATACTTAACCAATACATACATGAAATAGCAATATTTAGACAGGCTTAGTAAAACAAAATAGGAGAATGATTATGAAAAGGGATTGGGGAAAAATAAGAGAAAAGATAAAACATTTCATAAATAAAACAGGGTATATTTTACATCATTTAGCAACAAACTTGACTACAAACTTATACTTACACCTACTATTTACTGAAAACAGTGACAACCATGTTGTTTCTAGCAAAATTTCTACTCAAAATCACAATAATAACATCCTAAAATTGAAACACATATCATAATATAGCAAACAAGACCAGAAATCCAGATTTTAACTCAGCATTGAACATTACACAACAAAAGAAAAGAAAAGGAAACAGTAAAGAGAGGTGGATGAGGATTATACCTTTTTCAGGGCAACAACTTGTACCTTGAACCTCACCGAAAAGTTTCAACACAACAGGATTAATAAAAAAACTACTTAGAACTCGAATTTTTTAGTGATTATTTCCAAACTAGCTGACCAGTTTTGTGATGTTAGAGAATCTATTCTCCAAAACCCCTAATATTTCCCCAAAATCAGCTTCCTTTCACATGCAGCTAAGGGGGGGGGGGTGGTATTTATAGGAGAAATTGGGGTAAAAGGGGGGGGGGGACAGAGGAGTTCCTTAAGGATTTTGCTGAGGAATTCAAATTCCTCAGCTGGAGCAACGTTCACAGCAACAACTTGTATGAATTGTACAAGTTTTCACGGACTTAGCGGAGGGGGGTGACACCTGGTGGGTTCTAGAATCTTCTAGACTTGCCAGCGCACCTTTTGACGGAGAAAAATGGATGGAAAATGGAAATGTTAGAGGGGTTTAGGGGTTGAAGCTGTGAGCAACGTTGGAGGCTGTTGCTGGGGTTAGGGTTGCCATTTTTGAGAACGACGAAAGGGTGAAGGACGGGGAGGCATACTGGATTGCTAAGGTGTTGTCTGAAGCGCATTGCTTCGTACAATAAGGGAGACGACGCGTGAGAGAAATAAAGGAGAGAAGAGAGAAGCGGCTAGGGTTTCTGGGGTGGTGAACGAAGACGGAGAGAGAAGAAAGGGTCTGTTTGGTTGAGTTTTGAGAGAGAAAAGGGAGAATAGAGGTGTGATAAGGCGGATAGAAGGGCTTGGTTCGGTTAGGTCGGGTCTTGAGAGGGTTAGGGTTTTTTTTGGATTGGGCTGGGAGATTAAAAGGGGACTGGGCTGAGCGGGTCGGGGATTTTGGGGCCCAAACAGCTGAAATATTAAGGGGTTATAAGGGTGAGTTTAGATTGTTGCCACATTTGCAAAATGTGGCCACTTTAGGTTTAAAAAATAGACAATTTGGTGAAGAATAAGTAAAATTCGGCTATAATTGAAATAACAGGTTTAGGGATGAATCAATTTAAATTAATTTAGAGCTTTAATAAACTGAAATAATTTAAAATAATTATCATATTTGACACATAATCAATTCTTTAATTAATTATAAAATTAATTTTTCAATTAACTCTTATTTGAAGTAATTTTGGAGGAAAATTACATGCTTAGTCTTTTACACAGATTTTCTTATGAAATCAAATTTTAAAAATAATTCTTTAAGTAATTTTATATAAATTTCACATATTTAAATATGGAAAATATAAATCATTACTCAGAACTATTGGTAAAATTGATTTGAAAATATTTTGTGCTTTTTGATAACACCATTATTTCAAAAATTGTTTAAAATTTAAAAAGCTCCAAATTAATTTGCAATGTGGCGGGTAAAATTAGGTGTCAACAGTGCTAATGCTAATCCTCTATCCCCTAACCATGAGGTTACAAATGCAGAATTTCGTAATACAATCCAACTATTAGCGCAAACTGTGGCCAATCAGGCCATTCAGCAGTCCCTAGTTCTTGTGAACCCAAATGGTGGATCAACTATGTAATGACCCTTCAAGTCATTTTCATATTTACGCTTTTTTGGTACTGTTAGAGCTTTTCTATAGTGGCCCCAAGTCATCTATGGCTTGCTGAGATCGGTGGTTCGGTGCCCTGGCCATTCATTTGGTCTTTATGGCCAATTCCTTATTTTAGAACTGAGCCGTAGAAGCTGAGTATCGAAATCGTGCGATAGTAATTTGCGATCGTATGACCTCAACTAACCATGTGGGCAGGTCGATCCTGATTCGAGGTGTCGTATGACCTTAACCTTCGTCCCGTATGAAAGGCTTGCGAGCCTAAATTTGAAAATTTTATTAACATCGAGCGTATATAAAAAAAATTGATTTGAAAGTTGAACTTGGTAAAAAGTTTTATTTTTTCTAAAAATATTTTAAATATTTATGAAAAAATACTTTTATTATGATATATTTGTATATTTTTATTTTACGAGAGTTTTATAAGTTATTAATATTTTAACAGAGATAGTAAACTTAGTTATGTTAAAATTATTATTACAATATATTAGATTTTATTTAAAATAATTTTTTTAAAATAATTCTTATTTATTGTAATATATTCAAAAAATTATATTTATTTTAACATGAACCTATGCAATATCCCAGTGCCTAGATAAAGGTAAAAGGAGCTTTATAATAATGACACCACAACTTTCACGTGGTGGATAGTAGTGGTTATTGTAGTACATGTAGCCTTAGGTTAGTAATTAGGAATGCCACTAACCTTTTCTACTATTAATTAATAGTTAATTACTAAGGATACATTTAGTATAGTATGTGATATTATATATATATATATATATATATATATATATATATATATATATATATATATATGCATACATATGCGTAGAAGCGGAAAATTTGGTAAAAAAATATTTTCACATGATTTTTGAACACTGATAAAAAATCATTCATCTACGTGAAGTTATTCAAGCCCGAATTCAAGTTTAATTTTGTTTTGGAGCTTCTCGGAGTGGTTCGATCTTGGACATCGTCGTTCTATCAGCTTATCGATGGACGACAGGTAGGTTACGGTTTAACTCTTTTAGACTCCGCATATAAAGGATATAATTGTACTAATTAGCATTCTTGGGTTGGGTTTATTAACTTGGTACCCCAGACCTTGTCCGCTTCTTCATGTCCGTCTTATTTTTGCTCTGTTGATTGTAGTATTCGTTGTAGTTGATAGTATCACCTTGTTGTCCTATGTGGCCTTATTTTTTACTATGTACCATAGATGGTGGGTTATTTGGGAATATCCACAAGTCTTGTACATCGATACTATTATTATAGAGCTGGTTCTGTTTGTTATAAAGTGATTAGAGCCTGTGCAGGGCCAATAGATTAATTGTGAGCCGTTGGGATACTGCTTGTGTTTGAGCATCCCATTATCATGCATATAGAAGGTTTTTCACATGTTTTACTATGGTTTTGGCTTCGAGGCTGCTATTAATGGTTTTCTAAACCTTGTATGGCCCTACGGGCCTGTTTTCAATAAAAATAGTTAGTAAAGGTTGGAATTATTTTCATGGACCTTTTTGGGGTAAAAAGGAATTAAAAGGATGATTTTTATCACTGTTTTTATACTTATACTAGACTCGGCTGGGCCGTAGTGCTAGAATTGATTTCCTATTGATTTGAAATGGTACAAGACTCGGTCGAACAGAGAAACATATTGGATTTACTACTATTTTAGACCCGGTTATGTCCGAGCACCCTTGATAAGGTTTTGAGACTTATTTCACTGATTTAGACCTGTATAGACTCCAAGCATGCATTCTCGAGATTTGGTTACTAGTTTGGATTTAGTTGCACTCTGGATTGCTATATCGAGGCTTGAGTTTTAGTATGTGGTCTACGAGTAGACCTCTATAGATCCTGCCATTCTAGACCAAGAGCTAAGGGCTGAGGGTGACCGGAGGAGAGGTGTACGGTGGAGTTGAGGTACTCGGGGAATCCATTCCATGGATCCTACCTCTATTAGGCCTTCTAGGTACCAAAGGGGGTAACATACGACACTACTATCACTTTGTTCAGCATATCATATCATATCATGCATATTGTGTTTGGATCCACCCTTGTTTGCTGTTTGCTCAATGTATTCTCTGGTAGTATAGGATGTCGGAGGGTTTGTTTTCACTTGTATGTGTTCCTCGGATGTATGGGCACCCGTGAGACTGTAGGTAGATTTTTATTTATTATTATCATTTTATCGCGATATTGATCCTGAATATAGTGTTACTAGCATGACTTGGTTTTGATCTTGTTTTCAAGCGTGTTATCGCTATTTTCCTTTCCTCCTTCTCTTTTTATTTGAGGTTACTAGTATACCATCTTCTTCTTTAACTCTCTTTATATATTATTATTTCATGGACCCCATGTACTTTCCTTCTTCCTTCACTTGGGTTCTGTGATGTTTAGCTCTATTAGCTAGCCTAGCATGATTGTTTCTCCTTGTAGTCTTTCTGTGCTAGCTTCCATGTGCTTGTCCGTTGTTACTGTGACTACTTGTTTCCTTTTTGCTATATTATTGCTTTTATATCTTATATGCGCCTAGTCAGCTTATGATACCTTCTAGGTACCCATTGCTTAGCAATTGGTGCTTATACTACACTTCTGTACCTTTTTGGGTGCATACCCAAGTATGAGTTCTTGCTACTGACCGTGCTGCCTTGTGCGGGGTATTTTGAGCCATTCGAGACTAAGTGAGAGCTCCTAGCAATCAGAGTTTAGTTGCTTATCTCATTCTTGTATCTTGTACTCTCTTTTGTTATTTGGAGACAGATTTGTATATATTATTTTGGATTCCTTCTAATCTTTATACTTAGTTCCATCTCATATACTATGATACCAGGTTTTATGATGGTTTTAGCTGCTGTAATTACTCCTGATGTTCCTTTTCTTATCTTGTATCCCTAACTCCTGCTTATTTTATGTTTTTTCTACTTGCTAGTTAGATAGTAGCCCATTACTAACTATTCTGGGCTATGGGGACTGGTTCACCTACTGGGGGTGGTAGGTGCCATCATGGCTGAGAAATTAGGTCATGACAGCTTGGTGTCAGAGCCTAGGTTCACCGGTGTCATCAGTATAAGAGCCAATATCCGTACTCAATCTTCGGGAGGCTACAGTGACATCTTAGGAAATATGGACCTTCTTACTTGTATCTCGTTTGTAGTATCCTTGATAGTTTCTGGAAATCTCATTTATTCTAGTTCATTCTCCCCTAGATGGTTCATACAAAAGCATTGACATCAGGTGGGGGCAAGCCTTCGACTCTAGCACCCCCGACTTCAGCTAGGGGCCAGGGAGGTAGAAGAGGTAGGAGTCGAGGACGTGCCCAAGCAACAACACAAGTTAGAGCTCTGAGGGTTGAGGTCGAGCCCGAGTTTGTTCCCGAGCAGCATGTGGACCAGGGGATAGCCCAGGTGCGACCAGCTTCAGTGCTAGCTGTAGTATCAGCTTCAGTGCTAACATCAGCCCCAACTCAGTCTTCAGACATTCGCAGTCTACTTCTATAGTTACTGGGTATGATTGAGGATAAGCCTGCTGGGGTAGCATAGACATCTACTCTTAGGGCAGCCCTGGGTGCACAGAGTTCAAGAGCGTAACCTTCTACTGCGGCTCCCCGTGCTGAGGTTATTCTGGTTATATCTATTGCACAGCCTGTTGCTCCTCGCCCAGCTATGATAGAGACAGAGCAAAAGGCATTGGGTAGATTTTTTAGATTGGCACCTCCGAGGTTTACTGGTACTTCTGGTCAGGATCCATATGACTTCATTACTACTTGTGAGGAGATGATACACTATTTGGGCTTATTGGAGACTCACAAAGTTGGATACACTGCTTATCAGCTGGAGGTCCCAGCTAAGTTATGGTGGAGGCCCCAGGTTGCTTACAGACCATCTTTGTCACCTCCATTGACTCAGTCCGAGTTTTATAATGCCTGCATGGCCAAGTTCTTGCCACAAAGTAACAGTTAGCGTCGTAGGGAGTAGTTCACTAGACTTACACAGGGTTTCATGACCGTTTCAGAGTATGAGACTCACTTCCATCAGCTTTCTCCATTTGGGACCATGATTATGCCTACCGAGACTGACAAAGTCCATAGTTTTTTTGGGGGTTGCAGATAGAGTTTAGATAGCCAGTTGAGATATGGGTTGCTAGTGGTCGATCATTCCAGGCTATTGCAGACTATGCTCGTACCATAGAGGATTTTTATCATCATAATTCCAGGGCCAGAGATAAGAGGCCTCGATATCAGGACAGTTATAGTGGTTCTCATCATGGTAGTAAAGGGTCAATCCAATTGGGTCGAGGTTATCAACCACAGAAGCACCAGGGTCAGTCTAGTTGAGCGGTTCAGGCTTTGCTTCAGACTTCTGGTAGTTCTCAGTTTGAGCAAGAGCAGAGTAGAAAGTAGGGTTATAGTGGTCAGACTTCGAGGTGTTCAATTTCTGGGGCATCAGGCTGTGGTAGACACACGGGTTCAACTGGTTTATCTCGACCATATAGGCCGTTAGGGGCTTGCTACTAGTGGATTAGATTGTGAGATCTGTATGATTTATGTTGGAGGTGTTGAGACTTAGGTTGATTTGATAATTCTTGATATGTTAGACTTTGATATCATTTTGGGCATGGATTGGTTAGCCCCTCATCATGTGGTTTTAGATTTTTATGCCAAGACCATTACCATAGCCATGCTCGGTGCATCCCCGATTGTGTGGCAAGTTTCTCTCAGTCGCGCACCATCTGGGATCATCTCTTATCTTCGAGCTAGAAAGTTGATTTCTCATGGGTGTTTGGCTTATCTAGCATATGTCCGAGATGCTAGTGCCAACCCTTCTTCCCTTGAGTCAGTTCCTGTGGTAAGAGATTTCCTAGATGTGTTCCCTACCGACCTACCAGGCCTTCCACCTTAGAGAGATATTGATATCGCTATTGAGTTAGCGCCGGGCACCTAGCCCTTTTCCATTTCTCCTTACTGTATGGATCCAGCTGAGTTGAGGGAGCTTAAGGAGCAACTCCAGGACTTGTTAGCTAAGGGTTTCATCAGTCCAAGTGTATCGCCATAGGGTGCTCCTATTTTATTTATGGATAACAAGGATGGGTCGATGCAGATATTTATTGATTATTGGCTGCTGAATAGGGTGATTGTGAGGAATGGGTATCTGATGCCGCGCATAGATGATTTATTTGATAAACTTTAGGGTTTAGTTGTGTTTTTGAAGATAGATTTGAGGTAAGTCTACCACCAGTTGAGGGTTAGGGTGGAGGACATCCCTAAGACAACATTCATGACACGTTATGGCCACTATAAGTTCCTGGTGATATCTTTTGGGTTGACTAATGCCCCTGCAGCTTTTATGAACTTGATGCAAAGGGTGCTTGGCCCGTATTTGGACTCATTTGTAATAGTTTTAATAGACGACATCCTGGTATACTCGCAGTGTAGAGATGAGCATGAGCAGCACTTGAGGATTATACTCCAGACTTTAAGAGATCATCGGCTTTACACCAAGTTCTCAAAGTGTGAGTGTTGGCTTGAGTCGATTGTATTCCTAGGACACGTGGTGTCTAAGGATGGGATTAGAGTGGACCCGGGTAAGATTTCAGCAGTTCATGATTGGCCGAGACCTACTACTCCTACCAAGGTTCGCAAGTTTGTGCAGTTAGCAGGGTACTACAGGAGGTTCATCGAGGGGTTTTATTCCATAGAAGGACCTTTGACTAGGCTGACTAGGAAGGATGTCCCATTTCAGTGGTTGGATCAGTGCGAGGATAGCTCTCAGAGGCTTAAGGCCTCATTGACTTCAACACCAGTGTTGAATTTACCAGTTGAGGGTTACAGTTTCTCAGTTATTGTGATGCTTCAGGGTTAGCCTGGGTTACATGTTGATGCAACAGGGTCATGCGATAGCACACGCATCGAGGTAGCTGAAGGTTCACTAGCGCAACAACCTTACTCATGACTTAGAGTTGGCGGCGGTAGTCACTCAATATATGGAGGCACTACTTATATGGGGTTTACTACGAGATATTCATCGATCCCCGTAGTCTTTAGTACATTATGAGTCAACGAGAGCTGAACTCGAGGAAAATGAGGTGGATTGAGTTATTAAAGGACTATTATTTCACTATTCTGTATCATCTAGGAAGGGCAAATATGGTAGCATATGCCTTGAGTTAGAAGATGGTGAGTATGGGCAACCTAGCTTTACTTTCAGTTTCTGAGCGACCGTTAGCCTTGGACATCCAGTCCTTGGCTAACTATTTGGTTAGGCTTGACTTGTCGTATCTTAGCAGAGTTCTTGCCAGTATTGAGGTTTGTTATACTCTAGTTGATCGGATTCAGAGCTGATAGTTCGAGGATCAGAGATTGTGTGACCTACGTGATTAGGTAGTTCGGGGTGAGGCCAGCTGGGCTACTTTGGGTTTTGATGGTATTCTGAGGTTCAACAATCATCTTTGTGTTCTGAGAGTTGGAGATTTGATTCAGTTGATACTTTGTGAGGCGCATTGTTCTAGATACTCAATTCATCCTGGCGCAGCGAAGATGTATAGAGATTTGAGGCAACTTTACTGGTGGGGTTGTATGAAGTGGGACATAGCGGAGTTCGTGTATCAGTTCTTGAATTGTCAGCAGGTTAAGTTCGAGCACATGGGATCTAGTGGTTTGATGCAATGAATTCCTATTCCTGAGTAAAAGTGGGAAGGGATTACTATGGACTTCGTAGTAAGATTGCCTCATACTTCTCGAGGGTTTGACTATATTTGAGTGATAGTTGATAGGCTGACTAAGTCAACGCACTTCTTGATGGTTCAGACTTCTTACAGTGTAGAGAGATTATCTCAGATTTACCTTCATGAGATTGTTCGATTGCATGGGGTCCCAGCTTCTATCATTTTAGACCACGACACTCAGGTCTGGAAAGCTATTCAATGAGATTTGGGAAGAGAGGTTCTGCTTAGTACTGCATTCCACCCTTAGACAGATGGCTAGTCTGAAAGGACTATTCATGTCTTAGTGGACATGCTTCGGGCCTGTGTTTTTGACTTTGGAGGTTCTTGGGATCAGTTTGTGTCTTTGGCCGAGTTTGCTTATAATAATAGTTTCCATTCGAGCATTAGCATGACATCTTTTGAGGCATTGTATGGTAGGCGTTGTAGATCGTTGGTTGGTTGGTTTGATGGTTTGGAGTCTAGCCCACAGAGTACATATTTGCTTTGAGATTCCTTAGACCGAGTCCAAGTGATTCAAGATAGACTTCGAGCATCTCAGAGAAGGCAGGAGACCTACGTTGATCGTAGACTTTGTGCCTTGGAGTTTAGTGTTGGTGACTTGGTGTTTCTCTGTGTATTGCCCATGAAAGGAGTGATGAGATTTGGTAGGCGGAGAAAGCTTAGCCCAAGGTACATTGGGCCGTTTGAGATTCTTCATAGGGATGGTCGTGTTTCCTATCAGTTAGCTTTGCCTCTGATGTTTTCTTCTATGCTCCTAGTTTTCCATGTATCAATGTTGTGATGGTATATTCCAGATGGGTCTCATGGGTTGCAGTGGGATTCGGTTCAGTTAATTGATAGGTTAGCTTTTGTTGAGGAGCCGGTTGCTATTTTGGCCAAAGATATCAGGAGGTTGAGATCTAGGGAGATTCCGGTTGTGAAAGTTCAGTAGAGGCACCGTCCAGCTATCCTGGGAGACCGAGAGGGAGATGCGGTCACAGTACCTGCAGCTGTTTGAGCCTTCAGGTACTTTTTTATTCTTGACTTTTGAGGACAAAAGTCCTCTTTAATAGTGGATGATGTAATGACCCTTCTGGTCATTTTTGCATTTACGCTTTCTTGGTACTGTTAGAGCTTTCCAGTAGCGGCCCCAAGTCATTTATGGATTGTTGGGACCGGTGGTTCGGTGCCCTGACTGTTCGTTTGGTCTTTATCACCAATTCCTTATTTTAGAGCTGAGCCGTAGGAGTCGAATATCGAAATTGTGCGATAATGATTTGCGATCGTATGACCTCAACTGACCTTGTGGGCTGGTCAATCCTACTTCGAGGTGTCATATGACCTTAACCTTCATCCTGCATCAAAGTCTTGTGAGCCTAAATTTAATAATTTTATCAACATCGCGCGTATTTGAAAATATTTTATTTGAAAGTTGAACTTGGTAAAAAGTTTTATTTTTTCTAAAAATGTTTTAAATATTTATGGAAAAAATACTTTTGTTATGATATATTTGTATGTTTTTATTTTACAAGAGTTTTATAAGTTATTAATATTTTAACGGAGATAGTAAACATAGTTATGTTTAAAATTATTATTATAATATAGTACATTTTATTTGAAATGATTTTCTATATATTTATTATGATATATTCAAAAAATTATATTTATTTTACCACGAACCTATGCAATATCCGAATGCCTAGATAAATGGATAAGGAGCTTTATAATATGACACCACGAACCTATTTGAGCATGCCATTATCATGCATATAAAAGGTTTTTCACATGTTTTACTATGGTTTTGGCTTCGGGCCTACTATTAATAGTTTTCTAAACCTTGCATGGCCTTAAGGGACCTCTTTTGATAAAAATAGTTAATAAATGTTGGAATTGTTTTCATGGATCTTTTTGGGGTAAGAAGGGATTAAAAAGATGATTTTTATCACTGTTTTCATACATATACTACACACGGCTGGGCCTAGTGCTAGAATTGATTTCTTATTGATTTGAAATGGTACTACACTCGGTCGGATCGAGCAAGATATTAGATTTACTACTATTTTAGACCCTGTTAAGTCCTGTCACCCTTGATAGGGTTTTGAGACTTATTTCACTGATTTAGACCTAGATAGACTCCAGGCATGAATTCTCGAGATTTGGTTACTAATTTGGATCCGATTGCACTCAGGACTGCTATATCGAGGCTTAAGTGTTTGTATGTGGTCTACGAGTAGACCTCCATAGACCCTGCATTTATGGACCAAGATCTACAGGCCGAGGGTGACCGGAAGAGAGGTGTACGGTGGAGTTGAGGTACTCAGAGGAATCCCTTGTATGGATCCTGCCTCTATTAGGCCTTCTAGGTACCGGGGGGGGGGGGGGGGAACATACAACACTACCATCACTTGGTTCATCATATCATATCATATCATGCATATTATGTTCGGATCCACCCTTGTTTTCTGTTTGGTCAGTGTGCGCTCCGGTAATATGGGATGCCAGAGGGTTTATTTTCACTTGTATGTGTTCCTCGATGTATTGACTGTAGGTAGATTTTTATTTATTATTACTATTTTATCGCGATATTGATCCTAATGATAGTGTCACTAGCATGACTTGGTTTTGATCTTATTTTCGAGCGTGTTATCGCTATTTTCCTTTCCTCCTTCCCTTTTTATATGAGGTTACCGGTATACCATCTTCTTCATTAAATCACTTTATATATTATTAATGCATAGACCCCATGTGCATTGCTTCTTCCTTCACTTGTGTTCTGTGATGTTTAGCTTTATTAGCTAGCCTAGCATGATTGTTTCTCCTTGTAGTCTTTCTGTGCTAGCTTCCATGTGCTTGTCCGTTATTTCTGTGACTACTTGTTTCCTTTCTGCTATATTATTACTTTTATATCTTATATGCGCTCAGTCAGCGTATGATACCTACTGCATACCCATTACTTAGCAATTGGTGCTCATACTACACTTCTGCATATTTTTTTGGGTGCAGATCTAAGTGTGAGTTCTCACCGTTGACCGTGCTGCCTCATGCGGGGTATTTTGAGCCATTCGAGACTGAGGGTGAGCTCCTAGCGACCAGAGTTTAGCTGCTTATCTCATCCTTGTATCTTGTACTCTCTTTTGTTATTCGGAGATAGATTTGTGTATATTATTTTGTATTCCTTGTACTCCTTATACTTAGTTCCATCTCATATACTATGATAATAGGTTTTGTGATGGTTTTAGCAGGTGTAATGTAATACCCCAGAAATCGAACCAGCTATCTAAGTTTGAAAACTTTGAAAAATTCATGTTCCCAGGGATGATGGGTCCAAACCATGGACCGTGGTTAGAACCATGACTCGTGGAGTGGAACCGTGATTTAGGTTCTGCAGGAACCAATCTCTGGTCTAAGACCACGAGTTCACTCTATGAACCGTAGTTGTTTCTACAGACCGTAAAGTAGACTCGTGGAACTTAGGTCTGATGTCTGTCATCACCCAGGAATGATGACTTGGGTCTACGACCTGTAAAACTTTCTATGGGTACGTCCTGTTGACCCATAGATTACCTTCCGCATCCTGTTATTTTGGCCAAAAATGATGGATGGAAACCACGGGCCGTAGTTTGTTCTACGACCTATGGAACCTATCCGTGGTCCCTGAAAGTCAACTTTTTCTAGCTTCTTCCTAATTATGGTCCTGTGGTATTTTAGTCATTACCCACCCTTTTAACTCCTAAGTGATGTAATTTTGACTATTTCTAGAAGGGTTTTCACCCTCATTATCCTAAGTCCCTTCTTATTACCTCATTCATCTCTCAAAAAGGAAAAGAACTCTCTCAAGCTCAAGATCTCAAGCTCCAAGTCCAAGTCTCCTAATCTTTTCAATTTCAAGAGGGTTAACTCCAATCAAGGTATGTGGGTATTCAACAATGGGTTCCTTTCACCCTTGTGCCCAAAACCCCATATTTCAAATTGTGATTTCATGAACTTTCAAATTAGGGGTTTTACCCACTTATTATGGGTTTTGCTATAAATTGCCTTCTCATGATTTTATTATGAAATTCTATTAAATTACATGATTTTGCATGAGTTTTTACATATGAACTCATATTTCATGAATTGAAGATTAATTATGGTGAATCCTATATGCATGAAGTGATTTAAGAAAATTAATGAAAATGCTAGCATGATTTAATGAATTTCAAGCAAGTGCATGCCTAGTTACTAAGTTTTATGAAATTATATGTTATTATGAAATTGAACTAAGACCATGTGTAATGACCCTTCCGGTCATTTCCACGTATACGTTTTCCTTGTGCCGTTAGAGCTTGTTTGTAGCGGCTCCAAGTCACTTAAGGCTTGTCAGGACCGGTATTTCAGTGCCAGGTCCATTTGTTTGGTCGTATGACAAGTTTTGAAGACAAGTAAGTCGGCAAAAGTTATCGTAAGTTCCTTTAATAAATTTTTTGAACTTTGGGTAAAATGTCTCTGGGCTTTTCTCCCAATATATAAAGAGTTAAAGTCCCCCGAAATACCAAATCGAAGGTCTACGAGTCTAGTTTCCAATGCACAAAACCTCACGTCCAACTGATCTCGGAGTAAAAAGTTATGACTGTTTTACCGCGGTCTGTCTGGCAGAAACCGGATCGCGAACCGGGTCGGGTCAAAATCGATTTTAAGCCTCAACTTCACGTTTTAAAATGCCATTTCAGTTCTGAAAGAGTGAGAAAACATAAGGGAGGATTCCAAAAGAGTTCTTGAGTATCGAAATCGTGCGTATTTGAAAATATTTTATTTGGAAGTTGAATTTGGTAAAAAGTTATATTATTATTACCTTTTCAAAATATTTTAAAGGTTTATGAAAAATATTTTTTTTACGATATAATTGTATATGTATTTATTTTATCAGATTCTTATACATTGTAATATTTTAACAGAGATAGTAAATTTAGTTATGTTGAAATTTATTATTATAATATAATAGGTTTTATTCGAAATAATTTTCTAATGATTATGGTATATTCAAAAATTATATTTATTATACCACGAATTTATGCAATACCCGAATGCTTACGTAATTGGCTAAAAATTTGGATGACATAATCACCTCCACTCCACGTGGAGGTGAAAGGAAATGTCCAGCAAAGTATCTTCAAGTGATGCCATTACTTGACACATTTCTCAAATGTTATTTATCAATTAATTGGTGGCTATCCATTCTAAAGAATGGTGACTTTATCTCATTCTATATATACATCCCAACTTCAGCAAATTGAATGCTACTATTATTATACCCACTTATGTTCTATTCATATCTTGAATTAACTCTTATACAAATCTTTGAATTCTCTAGCAAGTAATGGAAAATAGAAGTTAAATGGTTAAATGCTTTAGTAAGAGTGAGCTGGTTATCTTTTCGTGAGTTTTATGATAGTTTCCAAAGTAATCTGGTTGAGTATGGGGCAAATAATCGATTATCTACGTCAAGTTATTCAAGCCTAATTTCGAGTTTGATTTCATTTCGGAGTTTCTCGGAGCGGTTCGAGCGTGGACATCGTCGTTCTAGCAGCTTGTCATCGGACGACAGGTAGGTTACAGTTTATTTTCCCTAGACTCCGCATATATAGGATAAAATTGTATTAATGGGCATCCTTGGGTTGGTTTATTAGGTTGGTACCACAGACCTCGACCGTTTTATTCATGTCCGCCTACTTTTGTTCCTCCGTTGCTTGTAGTAATTGCCGATATATTTTATTTACCCTTGTGGTCCTGTGAGACCTTGTTGACTCTGGAACATAGAAGGTGGGATTTTGGGAATGTTCGCGAGTCCCGGGCATAGAATTATCCTTCTAGGCTGGTTATGCTTGCTGAGTAGTTGTGGGCCTGTGCAGGGTCGATAGGTTGATTGTGAGCTACTGGGCAGCTATTGTGTTTGATCATACCATTTCCATGCATATAAGGAGATTTTATACTTTTTTTACTACGGTTTGGGCTTCGGGCCTACTGACACTATTTTCTAAACCTTGCATGCCCCAGGGGCCCGTTTTTGATGGAAATAATTTGGAAATGGTTTGATTTAACTTGTGAATATTCTTGGGTAAAAGAAAGTAAAATTATGTTTTAAAACACCAGTTTTACGATTAACGCTAGACTCGGCAGGGCCGGGGTGCTAGTAAGGTTTTCTTGCTACTTGAGATGATTTTAGCCTCGGTCGGACCGAGCACCTGAGATGACTTTCTACTGTTTAGACCCGGTTATGCCCGGGCACCCTTGGAGGGGTTTTTGAGACATTTTCCTACTACTTTAGTCCTGGACAGGGTCTGGGCTTGCATATTAGAGACTGGGTTTCTATCTTGAACCCGGACTTGCTTTTGGATGACATGTTTTGATACTGAGTTTTAGTATGGGGTCTGGGACCTCCATAAGCCTTGCCATCCGGGCCAGGGGCTACGGGCTGCGTGTGCCGGAGGAAGGGTATACGGTGGAGTAGAGGTATACGGGCAGTTTCCTTCCATGGAACCTACCTGCTGGGCCGGATCGGCACCGGAGGAGGTACATACAGAGATACCATTTCACTTGAGATCTTCATGCATCATATCATTCATTGTTTGAGGCTCCACCCTTGTTTGTTGTTTGTTGATTGTACGCTCCGGTAGTATGGGATGCCGGAGGGTTTGTTTTCACTTGTTTGTGTTCCTCGGTTGTATGGGCGGCCGGGGACTGTAGGTAGAATTTTGCTATTTACTTACAGAATTGTTCCCTGTTACGGTTAAGTATGAAATTGGTTACTGCTAGACCGTTAGTTTCTGGATTTGAGATTGATAGGATTAGTTGAGTTTGATTCATGTCTCTGAGCATGCCTATCATTACTCTTTCTCTCTTCTTCTTACACTTGAGGTTATCGGTATACCGTCCATTTCGTAAACTTACTTTGTATACACTATTATTGCAAGGTCCCTAGGTGCGTTATTTCTTACTTCCACCTGTGCCTATGGTGTGTATATTCTGCTTACTGGCCTCACATGTGGTTCTGTTGATTTCCCTCTGGGCTAGTTCCTGTGTACCTTTCGTTGATTTCTGTGACTGCTTGCTTCTATTCTGTCTGTTACTACGCCTTTATCTTTATATGTGCCCAGTCGGCCTATGATACCTACTGGGTACCTTATGCTTTGCATTTGGTGCTCACCCTACCCCCTGCATCTGTTGATTGCAGATCCTAGCATGGGTCATCGCCATTAGATCGCTGTGATTCGTGCTTGGAGATCTGTTGGGGACTACTTCAGACTGAGGGTGAGCTCTTGGCGATCGGAGCTTAGCTTTAGTTTATCTTTTGCTTTATGTACTCTATTACCATTCAGAGACATCTGTATATATTCTTTGGATCGTTTGCACTCCATGAATGTAGTTTTGGCTCTATACTAGAATACCAGGTCTTGGAGTTTGGTTTTGTTTCCGCATATGTATATATTTATATCCCTGTTATCTATTCTCTTCATCTTGTTCCCTTATTTGTTAGATAGTAGCCCATTACTAACTGTCCTGGGCTACGGGGATTGGTTCACCTACCGGGAGTTGTAGGTGCCATCATGACCGAGAAATCGGGTCGTGACACTATGCAAGTTTTCAAGCTATGAATTATTATGCAATGTAAGACACCAAATGTGACATCAATGCTCATGAATCATTTTCCAAACCAAGATTCGTGAGTAGTATGAAGATACAGGGTATGAACATGTTTATGAACA
Source organism: Jaltomata sinuosa (assembly GCA_003996215.1). Classification (NCBI taxonomy): domain Eukaryota; kingdom Viridiplantae; phylum Streptophyta; class Magnoliopsida; order Solanales; family Solanaceae; genus Jaltomata; species Jaltomata sinuosa. The sequence continues at coordinate 169,021 of QJPP01001150.1, read as the reverse complement.
AGCTTGACATCTAGATATGTCACATGAATATGAGCCTTATGTTATATATTTTGGGAGTAGTATTTAGCACCGAGCGATGAGGGTTCTAGATAACCCAAGTCCAAAACTATGTTGCAACCGTAGGTTGCCCTCCGTGGCTTATGACAGGATCCTTATGAACATGGTTCTAACTTTGGCCGGTTAGGACAACCTTTTTCAGTGTGGGTGCATGACACTGGACTCCATGTAGCTCAATATAGTTTATGTTGGTTAAGAGAAACTCCAACATGATTATTTTCAAGCTATGAAGTTATATGATATCATACTTTTGAATTTTAACTGTACTTCATGTTTTATGTCTTATATCTTGAAAATCCTCTTACGTTATTTCTTTAAGAAAAGGTTCACCTTAAGCATGTTTTAAGTATATTTTTATCATGATTTTGCATATCTCATATACTCGGTACATCATGTAGTACTGACGCATATTTTGCGCTGCATCCTCTTGATTATACAGATTCAGGTGTTTCTCATCAGGCTCGTGGCTAGACGAAGCCGGATATCCAGTAAGTGTTGGTGATCCTCATTGTTCGAGGGCTAGTTATGACTCTAGTTTGTTTTGACTACTTATTTTCGTACTTTGCATTTTCTAGGGACTTGTCCTAGAAACTCCTTATGTCATGTATAGACGCTTTTAAGACATAGAAGATATTCGGGTCTTCTTCGAATCATGTTCTTTTGATTTTATCTTATGGATTGAGTTATCTAATTCGTATTATGCTTTCTCTATGTTTAATTGTTATACCTGAGTTATTCTATGACCAAGGGTTAATCTTGGGTACTTGTGTCCCAGATCTTGTGTTACACCTAGGGGGTAGCCTCGGGGCGTGACAAACTTAGTATCAGAGCCACAGGTTCAAGAGTCCTAGGATGTTTGAAAGTTGTATCGAGTAGAGTCTCTTATATATGTGTGAAGCGCGCCAGACATATGAGAGGGAAGCTATAAGGTGTCTTAGAAAACTTCACTTCTTTCATGATCATATCGTGCGATAGAGCTTAAATCTAATGTTCCTTTAATCCTTACCTTGTATATTTTAGATTATGCCTCGGCATTCTATGCCTCACAGAGCCGCTCAGAATGCCGCTCCTCCAATTCCAGCCCCCGAGGTCACGAATGAGGAGTTTAGGAATGCCATCCATTTTCTAGCCCAGACCTTGGCCACTCAGGCCAATCAGTACGATCTTTCCCCCGTCCACCCTCACGGTGGGGTAGCGGCCCGAGTTTGTTATTTTGTCTGTATGAACCCACCAGAGTTTTGGGGTTCGAAAGTGAATGAGGATCCGCTAAATTTTATTGATGAAGTGAAGAAAATCTTTGATGTGATGCAAGTGGTTGGGGTTGATTGTGTTGAGTTGGCATCCTATCAACTCAAGGATATGGCTCATATCTGGTTCACGCAATGAAATGAAGCTAGTGCTAGGGACTAGATTCCTATGACTTAGGAATGTTTTGAGAGGGTTTTCCTCGACTGGTTCTTTCCCCGAGAGTTGAGGCAAGCGACTAAGGAGTTCATGAACTTGAGACAGGGATCTGTGATTGTTCAGGACTACAGTTTGAATTTCACTTAGTTGTCTAGGTATGCCTCCTCTATGGTAGCAGACCCGCATGATCAGATGAGCAAGTTTATCTATGGTGTTTCAGATTTGGTGAAAAAAGAGTGTAGGTCGGCTATGCTGTTGAGTGATATGAACATTTCCAGACTAATGACCCATGCTCACAAAATCAAGGGCGACAAGCTTAGGGAGAAGGGGCAGAGAGGTAGTAGGGCTCAGTCTGCTCCGGCATCCCCAGGAGGTCGACCAGCCCTGCAGGGCACAACTATTAGTTCTGGTGGTCAGCGCCAAAACCGCCTTTATTATATGTCCTCTCGTCAGGACCAAGAGGGTTCCCCATATATTGTTACTAGTATGTTGAAAGTTTTCTCTTTCGTTGTGTATGATTTGTTGGACCTCAGTGACTCCTTATCTTTTATGACCCCTTATATAGCATGCAAATTCAAAGTATGTCCTGAATTGATTTTAGAACCCTTTTGTGTTTCTACTCTTATTGGTGAGTCAGTCTTAGCCAAAAAAATCTACTGAAATTGCCCTATTTCAGTCCTTCATAGAGTCACTTCAGCGCATTTAGTAGAGTTAGAGATGACAGATTTTGATGTTATTCTTAGTATGGATTGTCTACATGCTTGTTATGCTTCTGTTGATTGTCGTACTCGGGTTGTCAGTTTCAAGTTTTCAAATGAACCCGTTTTAGAATGGCAAGTTAGTCCCCCATCCTCGAAAGGTCATTTCATATCTTATCTTAAGGCTAGGAAGATGATTTCAAAATGGTATGTTTATCATAGAGTTTGGGTTATGGACACGGAGTCTGAAACCCCATCCTTTCAGTCTGTTCCTATTGTGAATAAATTCCTAGAAGTGGTCCCTGTGGATTTACCTGGAGTCCCTCCCGAGCGGGAAATTGACTTTGGGATAGATCTTTTTCCAGATAGGAATCCTATCTCTATCCCTCCCTATAGAATGACCCCTGCAGAACTTAAAGAGTTGAAGGATCAGTTGAAGGATCTTCTTGATAAGGGTTTCATCAGGCCTAGTATTTCTCAATGGGGGTGCTCCAGTCTTATTCGTGCAAAAGAAAGATGGTTCCCTCAGAATGTGTATTGACTACCGTCAGTTGAACAAGGTCACAATCAAGAATAAGTATCCCATTCCTAGGATTGATCACTTTTTTTATCAGCTTCAGGGTGCTAGTTTCTTCTCCAAGATCGACCTTAGATCCGGGTATTATCAACTTTGGGTTAGAGAGTGTCATATTCTGAAGACAACCTTCAGGACTCGGTATGGTCATTATAAATTTATTGTTATGCCTTATGGTCTAACGAATGCTCCTAAAACTTTTATGGATTTGATGAACCGTGTGTTTAAGAAGTATCTGGATATGTTTGTGATTGTTTTCATTAATGATATCCTCATCTACTCTCGGAGTGAGGAGGAGCATGCAGACCATTTGAGAGTTGTGTTGCAAACTCTCAATCACCGACAATTATTTGCTAAGTTTAGCAAGTGTGAGTTTTGGATGCAGTCTGTTGCTTTTCTGGGTCATATTGTGACTAAAGATGGTATTCGGGTTGATTCTCAAAAGATAGAGGCAGTAAAGAACAGGCCTAGACCCACTTCCCCATCTGATATTAGGAGATTTTTGGGTTTGGCTAGTTACTATAGGAGGTTTGTGGAAGGATTTTCTTCTATTGCTGCCCCTTTGACCCAATTGATTCAGAAGAAGGTAAAATTTCAGTGGGTGATTCGTGTGAGAAGAACTTTCAGGAATTGAAGACTAGATTGACCACAGCTCCAGTGTTAGCTCTACCCAAGGGCGTAGATGATTTTGTTGTGTATTGTGAAACTTCTAGGATTTGTTTGGGTTTTTTTTTTTGATGCAGATTGGTAAGGTGATTACTTATGCCTCTAGACAACTCAAGACTCATGAGAAGAACTACCCTACTCATGATCTTGAGTTAGCATCCGTGGTCTTTGCTTTGAAGATTTGTAGATATTACTTGTATGGGGTGCATGTGGATGCATTCACTGATCATAAGAGTCTTCACTATGTGTTCACTCATAAGGAATTGAATTTGTGACAAAGGAGATGGCTTGAGCTCCTTAAGGATTATGACATGAGTGTGCTTTACCATCCAGGTAAGGCCAATGTTGTGAAAAATGCACTTAGTAGATTATCGATTGGTAGTGTGTCTTCAGTCGAAGAAGGAAAGAAGGAATTAGTTAAGGAGGTTCATAGGCTAGCTCGATTGGGAGTTCGCCTTATGGACTCGACAGAAGGTGGTGTTGTCGTTCAGAATGGTTCTGAATCATCCTTGGTAGCAGAAGTGAAGGCAAAGCAAGACAATGATCCCATTTTGCTTCAGCTTAAGGGTGCAGTCCATCAGTAAGGGTTGAGGTTTTCTCCCAAGGGGAAGATGGTGTACTTCATTATCAGGGTCGACTATGCATGCCAGATGTAGATAGGTTGCGCCAGCAGATTTTGACTGAGTCTCATAGTTTCAGATATTTCCATTCACCCCAGTGCCACCAAGATGTACCGTGATCTATGGGAAGTCTATTGGTGGAATGGTATGAAGAGGGACATAGCCAATTTTATGGCTAAGTGTCCCAACTGTCAGCAAGTGAAGGTAGAGCACTAGTGACTGGGTGGCATGATTTAGGATATTAACCTTCCTACTTGGAAGTGGGAAGCGATCAATATGGACTTCATTATAGGTTTGCCTCGTACTCGAAGGTAACACGATTCGATTTGGATGATTGTTGATCGAATGACTAAATCATCCCATTTCTCGGTTGTTAAGACTATGGATTCAGCAGACGATTATGCCATACTCTACATCTGAGATATAGTTCATTTGCATGGTGTTCCTTTGTCCATCATTTCAGATAAGGGTACTCAATTTACTTCTCAATTTTGGAGATTGTTTTAGAGAGGTCTTGGTACTCAGGTGAAGCTTAGCACAACTTTTCACCCTCAGACAGACGGCCAGGCAGAGCATACTATTAAGAATTTGGAGGATATGTTGAGAGCTTGTGTGATTGATTTCAAAGGTAATTGGGATGATCACTTACCTCTTATTGAGTTTTTCTATAATAACAACTTTCACTCTGGAATCCAGATGGCTCCGTATGAGGCACTTTATGGTCGGAGGTGTAGATCTCCTATTGGTTAGTTTGAGGTAGGTGAGGCAGCTTTGATTGGATTAGATTTGGTGCATGAGACCATAGATAAAGTTCAGCTTGATAGGGAGAGGTTGAAGACCGATCAGAGTTGACAGAAATCATACGCGGATATAAGGAGAAGAGAGATAGAATTTGACGTTGATGATTGGGTATTTCTAAAGGTGTCACCCATGAAGGGTGTGATGAGATTTGGCAAGAAAGGAAAGCTTAGTCCCCGTTTTGTAGGTCCTTATCAGATTCTGAGGAAGGTTGGTAAGGTTGCTTATGAATTGGAGTTGCCATCAGATTTGAAAGCGGTTCATCCAGTTTTCCATATTTCCTTATTGTGTGTTGGTGATCCGACCTTGATTGATCCTTTGGAGGATGTAGGTGTGAAGGATAGTCTCACCTATGAGGAGGTCCCCGTAGAAATCCTTTATCGCCAGATTCAGAGGTTGAGACACAAAGAAGTCGCTTCGGTGAAAGTTCTTTGGAGAAATCAACTTGTTGAAGGAGCTACTTGGGAAGCGAAATCAGCCATGAAAGCCAAGTACCCTCATCTCTTTCCTTCCGATTCCATTCCAGATTGAGGTAATAATTTCATCCTTAGTATGTTCCTCCGATCCTATTCCATCACTTTCTCTCATGATCCTAGCATGCATTCATGTTTTCGAAGTGGATTTAGCCATGTTTTAAGTTGAAAAGTTCAGTTTTCATGATTATTTCTTGATTTCCATGTTTTATTGCTGGTTGGGCTATTTTCTCTCAAGATTTCCTTGTTTAGTCTTCATTCGAGGATGAATGATCCCAAAGGGAAGATATTGTAACACCTCGGAAATTGAACTAGCTATCTAAGTTTAAGAACTTGGAAAAATTCATGTTCCCAGGGATGATGGGTCTAAACCACGGACCATGGTTAGAACCACGACTCTTGGAGTGGAACCGTGATTTAGGTTCTGCAGGAACCAATCGCTGGTATGGGATCATGAGTTCACTCTACGAACCATAGTTGTTTCTACGAACCATAAAGTAGACTTGTGGAACTCAGGTCTGAGGTCTGTCATCACCCAGGAATGATGACTTGGTTCTACGACCCATAAAACTTTCTACAGGTCCGTCCTATTAACCCGTAGACTACCTTCCACAGCCTGTTATTTTGGCCATAAATGATGGATGGAAACCACGGGCCGTGGTTTGGTCTATGACCCGTGGAATCTATCTGTGGTCCCTGAAAGTCAACTTTTTCCAGCTTCTTCCTAATTATGGTCCAGGGGTATTTTAGTCCTAAGTGATATCGTTTTGACTATTTCTAGAAGGGTTTTCACCCGCATTAGCCTAAGTCCTTTCTCATTACCTCATTTATCTCCCAAAAAGGAAAATAACTCTCTCAAGCTCAAGATCTAAAGCTCCAAGTCCAAGTCTCCTAATATTTTCAATTTCAAGTGGGATAACTCCAATCAAGGTATGTGGGTTTTCAACAATTGGTTCCTTTCACCCTTGTGCCCAAAACCCCAAATTTCAAATTGTGATTTCATGAACTTTTAAATTAGGGTTTTTACCCAATTCTTATGAGTTTTGCTATAAATTGCCTTCTCATGATTTTATTATAAAATTCTATTAAATTGTATGATTTTGCATGAGTTTTTACATATGAACTCTTATTTCATGAATTGAAGGTTAATTATGGTAAATTTTACATGCATGAACTCTTCAAGCAAGTGCATGCCTAGTTCCTATATTTTATAAAATTATATGTTATTATCAAGTTGAACCAAGGCCATGTAAATTTTCAAGCTATGAATAATTATTCAATGCAAGACACCCGATGTGCCATCAATGCTCATGAATCATTTTCTAAACCAAGATTCCTGAGTAGTATGAAGATCCGGGGTATGAACATGCTTATGAACAAGCTTGACATCTTGATGTGTCACATGAATGTGAGCCTTATGTTATTTATTTTAGGAGTAGTATTTAGTACCGAGCGATGAGGGTTCTAGATAATCCAAGTTCAAAACTACATTTCCACCGCAAGTTGCCCTCCGTGGCTTATGACAGGATCCTTATGAACACGGTTCTAACTTTGGCTGGTTAGGACAACCTTTTTCAGTGTGGGTGCATGATAGTGCAATCCATGTAGCTCAGCATGGTTTATGTCGGTTAAGATAAAATCCCACATTATTATTTTCAAGCTATGAAGTTATATGATATCATACTTTGAATTTTAATCGTACTTCATGTTTTATGTCTTATATCTTGAAAATCCTCTTATGTTATTTCTTTAAGAAAAGGTTCACCTTAAGCATGTTTCAAGTATGTTTTTATGATAATCATGCATATCTCACATACTCGGTACATCATGTAGAACTGACGCATATGTTGCAATGCATCCTCTTGATGATGCAGATTCAGGTGTTTCCCATCAGGCTCATGGCTAGACAAAGCCGGATATCCAGTCAGTGTTGGTGAGTTCTCATTGTTCGAGGGCTAGTTATGACTCTAGTTTGTTTTGACTACTTATTTTCATACTTTGAGTTAGCTAGGGTCTTGTCCTAGCAACTCCTTATGTCATGTATAGAGGCTTTTCAGACGTAGACGATATTCAGGTCTTCTTCGAATCATGTTCTTTTGATTTTATCTTATGGATTGAGTTATCTAATTTGTATTATGCTTACGCTATGTTTAATTGTTATAGGGAAAATAATTATTTTTATCCTTGTGTTATAAACTTATTATGGTTTTGATCCCTGTGATATTTGCCTTCTTATTTTTAACCTTTAATTAATTAAAGTGAGTGATTTTAATCCTTTTACTAATAGTGGTTATCTATTTTAACAGACTTGTACTACTGTGAAGGGAAAAAATGGTAAATAACATATTATTATTACAGAATAGTAATAATTTTCTTTATCATTTATATGGCAAAATATATCATAACTCACCTGGACAAACAGCAGATCGGTGCATTTTGCAATGAAAGCACTTCATGTTTTTTTCAATCTTTACCGTAATATAGTACTGTTGTTTCATCAAATTTGACTTTGTTTTGCATTTGAAATGAAGAAGAGAGCCCAAACTATAAACAAAAAGATGGAAAGATATTTTTGTCCATAAAAAACAACATTAAAAAAAAGTTATGTTCATGCGTCAATTTTTTACAACTTCACAGCAAATTTCTAACTTTTCGATGACAACGCGCTACAAATCACCTAACCCAATAACCAAACAAGTAAACACCACTCTCTCTGATTTATTTTAAAGCTCCACAACCGTAATCTGCCACTTTTTTTTAACTCACAATCCACTATTGACGGAAGAACTCGCAAATGTTTCACTCTTACCCCCAATTCCTCACACCCAAAACTTTCCGTGTTCATTTTCCAATTTTTACTCTAATTATATCAAATTTCGAGTTCTCTTCTTCATTTTTTCAGTTCAAACTGGAGATTTTCGATTCATCTCGTTCCTCTTCCATCTTTTTTTACAGACCTTACTAAAGGTTTTTTAATTGTTGGAATCTATTTTTTTTTTTTTGATTAAGCTCTCAAATAAGTGTTTTATCTGATTTGCTTTATTGGTAGCTCAAGGTTAGTAGGTGGGTTTGTATGTGAAGGAAGGATGCTATGGAACATCTGTAAACTTATATTTGGGTTATATTTTTTGGTATAAAAGGGTTCCTCAATGTAATGTAGAATTTTCCCTTTACAGTAGTGATAGATCTGTTAAAATAGATAACAACCATTAGTAAAAGGATTCAAATCACTCATTTTAATTAATTAAAGGTTAAATATGGGAAGTCAAATATCACAGGGATCAAAATCATAATAAAGCTATAACACAGGGACGAAAACAATTATTTTTCCATTGTTATAACTGAGTTATGCTATGACCAAGGGTTAATCTGAGGCACTTGTGTCCCGGATCCCGTGTTACACCTAGGGGTAGCCTAGGGACGTCACATGCAATTACTCCCGTTGTTCCTTTTCTTATCTTGTATCCCTTACTTCTTCTTATTTTATGTTTTCTTCCGCTTGCTGGTTAGATAGTAGCCTATTACTAACTATTCCGAGCTATGAGGATTGATTCACCTACTCAGGGGTTGTAGGTGCCATCATGATCGAGAAATTGGATCGTGACAAGCTGCAGCCTGAGTTACAGATTTTGTTTGCATGAATCATCCAGAGTTCCTAAGGTCAAAGGTTGGTGAAGACCCGCAGAATTTCATGGATGAGATCAAGAAGATTCTTGAAGTGATGCAAGTGACTGGTGCTGATAGTGTTTAGTTGGCATCCTATCAACTCAAGGATGTAGCTCATATTTTGGTCACTCAGTGGAAGGACAGAAAGGGTGTGAATGCAACCCCATGGGAGTGTTTTACTGGAACTTTTCTGGACAAGTTCTTCTCGAGAGAGTTGAGGGAGGCTAAGGCTAAAATGTTTATGAATTTGAGGCAAGGGTCGATGTCAGCCCAGGAGTATGGGTTAAATTTCACTCAACTTTCTAGGTATGCCCCCTCTATGGTAGCCGATCTGAGGGAACAAATATGCAAATTATTCTATGGGCTATCTAATTTGGTAAAAATGGAGTGCAGAAATGCTATGTTATTGGGGGATATGGATATCTCTAGACTGATGACCCATGCTCAGCAGGTTTGGAAGATAAGCTTAAGGAAATGACTGGGGAGAACAAGAAGACTAGGACATGTAATTATGAATATTCTTAGAAGAGGTCAGGCGGTGGGAATCACTCATAGTTTTAGCAGAGGTCTTCCACCCCAGCACCTTTATCAGCTAGTGGTCCATCTCGTAGACCTTGACAGGACCAGAAAAAGAAGGCAGCAGGATCTAAGTCATAAGGCAGTGTTTCAGGTAACCGCACTTTCCCAGCCTGCCCCAAGTGTGGTAGAAATCATCCAGGTGAGTATTTTTCTGGTAGAGAGGGGTGTTTTGGGTGTGGTTAGCTTAACCATAGGTTGAAGGAGTGCCCCTCCGCCAGGAAGGGACATGGAGGTAACAGAGCTCAGACTACCACTTCAGCAACTCGAGCAGGTTGCACAGCTCAACAGGGTAATACATCTGGCACAGGTGGTGGTCAGCGTCAGAATCGTCTCTATGCCATGTCTTCACATCAAGATTAAGAGAGTTCACCAGATATAGTCACTAGTATGTTATCAGTCTTCTCTCTTGACGTTTATCCTCTGTTAGATCCAGGGGCTTCAGTATCTTTTGTAACCTCTTATGTTGCATATAAATTTGGAGTCAGCCCTGAAAAACTCCTAGAGCATATCCCAGTCTCTACTCCAGTTGGTAAGTCAGTCCTAGCTGAGAGGGTGCACAATAATTGCCCAGTCTCAATCATCCATAGAACCACCTCAACAATTTAGTAGAGTTAGATATGATCGACTTTGATGTCATTCATAGAATGGATTAGCTACATGCCTAATATGCCTCAGTCGACTGCAGAGCCAGAGTCGTGATGTTCCAGTTTCCAAATGAGATTATCTTAGAATATAAGGGTAGTACTCTAACATCAAAAGGTTATTTCATATCTTACCTCAAAGATAGGAAGATGATCTCAAAGGGTTACATCTACCATATAGTCCAGGTTAAGGATTACGAGTCCAAAACCCCACCTTTCTAGTCAATTCTGATAGTCAGTGAATTTATGGAGGTGTTTCCTGATGATCTGCATGGCGTCCCTCCTGAGCGGGAAATTGACTTTGGGATAGACCTTCTCCAAGACACGCAACCCATATCTATTCCTCCTTACTGAATTCCTCCAGCTAAGCTTAAGGAGTTGAAAGAAAATCTCAAGGACCTCCTAGATAAGGGTTTCATTAGACCCAACATATCTCCATAGGGTTCCCCAGTTCTTTTCATTCATAAGAAAGACGGTTCTCTCAGGATTTGTATAGACTACCGTCAACTGAACAAGGTCACAATCAAGAATAAGTATCCCATCCCCAGGATTGATGACTTGTTTGATAACTTTTGGGGTGCCAGCTATTTCACTAAGATTGATCTCAGATTCGGTTATCATCCGCTCAGAGTAAGAGAGTAAGACATTTCGAAGACAACCTTCAGGACTCGGTATGGTCATTATGAATTTATGATTGTCTTTTGGACTAACAAATTCTCCTGCAGCTTTTATGGACTTGATGAACAAGGTGTTCAACAAGTATTTGGACATGTTGGTTATTATCTTAATAGATGATATTCTAGTCTACTCGCATAGTGAGAAGGAGCATGCTAATCATTTGAGAGTGGTGTTGCAAAATCTCAAGGATTGCCAGTTATTCACCAAATTTAGCAAATGTGAGGTTTGGTTGAAGTCAGTTGCTTTTCTGGGTCATGTAGTATCTAATGAAGGCATTCGAGGTGATTCTCAGAAGATAGAGGTAGTAAAGAATTAGCCTAGACCCACTTCTGTAACAGATATTAGGAGCTTTTTGGATTTGGATGGTTACTACAGGAGATTTGTTGAGGGGTTTTCATCCATAGCTTCTCCATTGACTAGGTTGACTCAGAAAAAGGTCAAGTTTCAGTGGTCAGATAAGTGTGAGAGGAACTTTCAAGAGTTGAAACTAGATTGACAACCGCTTCAGTTTTGACTCTACCAGAGGGTTCATATGGTTTCATAGTGTATTGTGATGCATCCAGAGTTGTCTTAGGTTGTGTTCTGATGCAACATGGTAAAGTGATTGCATATATCTCTAGACAGCTTAAGATTTATAAGAAGAACTACCCGACTCATGATCTTGAGTTTGCAGTAGTGGTCTTTGCCTTGAATATTTAGGGACACTACTTATATGGTTTCCATGTAGATGTGTTTACTAACCATAAGAGCCTCCAGTATGCATTCACGTAGGAAAAAATGAACATTCATCAGAGAAGGTGGCTACAGCTCCTCAAGGACTATGACATGAGTATGATTCACCATCCAGGTAAGGCCAATGTAGTAGCTGATGCTATCAACAGGTTATCCTCGGGTAGTGTGTCACAGGCTGAAGAAGGAAAGAAGGAATTAGCCAAGGATGTTGATGTGTCGGCGTTCTACGACATATTTGACTCCTTTAACTAATAATAATTGTGAGTTTTCAAGCAACCGTTGTTGTTTTTGATGGGTTTTATGTTTAACTTGCAGGAACGTGAACCAAAACTGAAAAAGATGGATTATTGACACTAAAGAGCTCTACTGGTTAGTGCGATGACTCACTTGACGAATCGTCAAGGTTCTGATGAGTCGTCACACCAACCGTCAAGCTAAACAGTCAATTTACTAGCAAGTCATCACTGCACGGATGGCTTACCAGAATTTTCCAGCTAGTCATCACAGGCCCAACGACTTACCAGAAAAATTCACTGGATAGTGCCGACGGATGGCTTGACGGCTTGTCACAGACCTGACGGACCTTCAGGGAAGCCGTCAACCTTTGACAGTCGAAGTTCAGCCACTGCCTAAGAGTGACGGTTCACCTGACGGCCAGTCACATGCTTGACGGCCCGTCAGGCGACCCGTCAACGCGATGCGGGATTCGGAAAATTCTATTTTTGGACTTTATTTCCTGGACTACTATAAATACCCTGTGTTAGGGTTATTTTATTATTCATTACGAAATATTTCTAGAGACTAATTTGGATGACTTTTTGAGAGGAAAAATACGACACCAACTTATTATTCTTCTTCCTCCATTGTTCTTGGAAATTATTGGCTGCTTGTTCTTAGAAAACTAGAAGCTTGTGTTCATCTATTGTAAGATCTTTTTCTTTATATTATGAACACTATTATTTTCTTTTTCTCTAATAGCATGAGTAGCTAATTTCTCACAACTAGGGTTGTGGGAGCCATGACAAAAGTAGCAATATAGATCTCGGGTAGCATTGGGTTCAATTTATATGTTGTCATGTGGTTATTCATTCGTTATTCACATTTTCTAATGGTTGCAAACATTAGAACATACCTAGGTTTGATTTTCTTGAACAAAGAGATTAAAACCGGGAAATTTGATTAACTACAAGGATTTGAGACTACCAACTCTCGTCTTATGATTAATGCCGTAACTAGATTAATCTACTTGATGTTTAGGATTGAAATAAGAAATTTCACCTTTTAAAGTTCGAGAGAATTGAAAAGGAAATTCGTCTATTTGGTTGAGAAACGTTTAGATGATACCATTAATTCAATCACATCGTGATATACATATAGAAAGAACCCGGTTAAGCTTTGAGTCAAAATTGTTACGATGCCATGGTGAACACTACCCTAGTTCACCTTTTCTACTAAATTTTACTCGTTAAAACTTGCCATTTTTTATTTGAAACAATCAAAATTTGATCCATACAACCCCCTCCCCCCCCAAATTACCAAAAACTATCTATTACTAGTCAACTAAATTACTAATGACTTAATTTACACTTTATTCCCTGTGGGATCGACCTCAACCTTTGTTGGGTTCTATATTTGATGACGACCACTTATGTTTCTTAATTGGAGTTGTAATTTGGGCGTATCAAATTTTGGCGCCGTTGCCGGGGAATACGATCGTTCATTAAGTCCAGTGTGTTTATTTGACTCTTAGTCATATTTCCTGCTTTTAATTTTATTTGTTGTTTTTGTTTGTTACAGGGTACAGAGTTGTGCATGCCAAGTGCCCGACGCTCGGGTGAACCGATATTACCTTACGACCATGAACTTGCTAGAACTCTAAGGCACAACATGAACGCACAACAACAAGAGGAAGCAAGACTAGATGCAGCTCAGCAGGCCCAACAACACTTAAATATTGATGATATTGAGGATGATGTTGGGTTGGATGATGAGGCTGCAGCGGGTGATGGTAGAGCTGCGGAGCATATTGAGAATATAGCCCCCGCAAACCAAAGGCAGCAGCATAGGGGTAGAGGTCAATAGCAACCAAGGCAATTTGCTTTGGATGATGATGAGGATATCGACTTAGATGGAGTTGGTGCCACGGGCGCTATTGTGCTTCCTCCACTATCGCCTGGGTCCAAGTTCAACATTACTAGCATAATGCTCCAACTGTTGAACTTAAAGGGATTGTTCCGTGGTGTGGCTGGTGATGATCCAAACCGACACCTGATGAATTTTGTGGGTATCTGCAAGTCGTTTGAATTGCCTGGAGTAAGTCAGACAGCGATCCGACTCAGGTTGTTTCCGTTGTCTTTGTCTGATGAGGCAGCATTATGGTTGACAGAGCTAACCCCCGACTCTATCACAACCTGGGGAGAGTTGAAAGGAGCTTTCCTAGAAAAGGTTCTTTCCTCCCTCTAGGATGATACAGTTGAGGGATGAAATTAGCAACTTCAGACAACAACCTCATGAGGCTTTACATGAGACTTGGTTGCGGTTCAAGAAGAAGCTGACACAATGCCCGAACCATCAGTTGACCGATAATTTCCTAATGCAGACATTCTACAGGGCACTGAACTCGGCTACCAAGCCGACACTGGATAATGCAGCAGGTGGAGCATTTATGGGTCTCACTTTTATTGAGGCCACAACTACTTTGGAACGGCTCACCAAAACAAATAGGGCCTGGCATACACGGGATATAGAGGTAGCAGCTAGAACTTATGCAGTTGGTATGTCAGCAGAGCAGCGCAGGAAGGAGGAAGAGCGGGACCAAGATATGGCCCATCTGAAAACACAAATGGACCTACTGACAAAGAATTTGTTGTCAGGAGGTATTGAGAAAGTTGAAACTGTGGGTTCCCAAAGTAGAGCAACAGAGTCTGGGTCTGATGAGGAGGCCAATTATATGGATGGTTTCCAGGCTTATGGCCAAGGAAACCAAGGTCGGAACAATTACTATGAAAAATCGGGTTATAAGAGTCGAGAACAAGGTGATTGGAGGAGCAAAGATGATAGAGGTGGATTATACATACCACCTGGAAATCGTGACAAAGCTAGCAATGAGTTAGCTACGTCCAAACTAGAGAATATGATGACTAAGATTCTGTTGAAGGTAGAATCGACTGACTCCGGGGTAAAGGAGATAAGGACTGAATTATCAGCAATGAGTCAGGTAGTGGATTCACATTCCACCTCGATCAAGCAATTAGAGCAGCAAGTTAGTCAAATCTCGGCATCTCTAAATCAAAGGAAGACAGGTATCGTGCCGAGTGACACCATTCAAAACCCGAGGAATGATGGAAGTTGTATGTCGATCACTACGAGAAGCGGTAAAATATTATCAGAATCACATCCGGTAATTCAAACTTAGAAAGGTAATGTTGCAGAGGAAGATGAGTTAGTAGATGCTGAAAATATGGTCGATAAGGGTGTGAGGGTATCTGTTGAAAAACCCGTTGTGGTAGAGGATGCTACTCAAGTGCTCACGGATAAAAGCAAGGAAGTTGAAAAACTTCCAACTATGATGCCTCGGCCACCACCTCCTTACCCACAACGGTTGAAGAAGAAAGGAAAAGATAGCAAGTTCCTAAATTTCATGACCATGCTTAAGCAGATATCAGTGAACATCCCACTGGTGGACACTCTTGAACAAATGCCCGGATATGCTAAGTTCATGAAGGTTTTGATTACCAAGAAGAGGTTAGTGAGCTTTGAACCAGAAGATAACCTCCACCACTGCAGTGCTATTTCTTCAAGATCGTTAGTGGAAAAGAAGGAAGATCCAGGTGCTTTTACTGTTCCCTGTACTATTGGGAAATTCAACTTTGAAAAAGCCTTATGTGATCTTGGTGATAGCATCAACTTGATGCCGCTAGCAGTCTATAAACAGTTGGGTTTGGGAGCTCCCAAACCAACTACCATGAGGGTGTTAATGGCTGACCGTTCAGTAAAGCGACCGGTGGGAATATTGTATGATGTGCTGGTAAAGATTGGTAAGTTTATATTCCCAGCTGACTTTATAATCTTAGATTGTGAAGTGGACTTTGAAGTTCCCATAATCTTGGGATGACCATTGTTATCCACTGCAAGAGTGTTGGTCGACATGGAAAGAAACGAACTGACATTCAAATTAAAGAATGAATTGGTCAAGTTTGATGTGTGTAAATTGATGAAGCCACCAAGAGACATGAGGGTGGTCTCGGTTATCAATGTTATTGATGAAGCCCCTATGGATGTGCATATTGAGGAGAAGGGTTTTGTTGAGACCCTAGCTGTTATGAGAATGATGTTGGGATCGCAAGAAGAGAAACCTATAGAGGAAGGCGGTGAGAACAAATCAAGAAAAAGAAAACACCGCAAGAGAACCAGCAAAGAAAAAGAGTTAGAAAGAGTAAAGAAGTTGTCTCGACTAGCTGAGGAGCCGATAAAAGAGAAAGTTGGAGCTCAACATGATGATGTCGCTTGCACCTATTCCAGCGATTGCTCCTGCTTTAAAGACCCTGGCGGTCTCCAACATCATGCCAGACTCTGAGTCCTCTGGGCTTCACAGGTATTCCTTTCTCTCACAGTTTTAGCTTTCACATGTATGTATTAGGGACAATGCATGAGTCTAAGTTGAGGGTGTTGGGATACCTGTGAGTCTTTCACCACCGAGGGTTTTTGTTGTCGTGTTTCTTTTCCCTCCGGTGTGCTATCTAGTAGAACCGGCATGTTTAGGTTGTCATTTTAAATTTTGTTTGTGTTATTTTCTAGTGTCTATAGCAAGCATGGCTTTTTGGAAAGTTGAACTAAAAGGAGCCCCCTCTGAAAAAGTTGATTTTGTACTTATGTTTGAAACGATTGACTATTCTGGATCCTTGAATGTCATTGTGTGGTTGTGTTTGTTATAATTATGCTTAAGCCGAGCTGTTGTTTTGATAGTTGGTAGTGGTATGGTTTCTTGGTGCCAAGTGTGTGTGAGCGTTTTTTTTTGTATAAACTTTTATTCTGTGCATGCATCTAGAACTTGCCTGGCCTATGTTGTTAAGTTTGAATTTGGTTGCTTAAGAAAGGATCACAGGCCCTTTTTGTGTGTAGTCCACTTAGCCTATAAGACCGTCCAAATGAAAATAATCCCTTTGATCCCTGTTTGAGCCATAATTGACCCTATTCTTTCAATAACTTGTCATCGTTTATTTTTAACTTTGAATCCCTATTTTGGCCCTGGTCCTTCCTTGGACATTGTGCACCTCAACTCAGGCAATCAACCTAAGTTGAGGATGGCTACTATAGAGGTAAATGATAAGAAAAATAGAATGGATAAGATTGGTTGTGGATAAAATGAAAATTTCGGGTGTGTGCCTAAGAAAAGAAAGAAAAAGAAACGAAAAAGAGATGAAAAAGAATTGTCAAAATAAAGAGGCCTCACCTGTAGCTAGAAAGAAGGGAATAAAAAGGTGAATAAGGATGGACGAAGAAAAGTTAAGTGGAAATAGTAGGTCGGTGATTCCAAGGAGGGCTTAGTCACTAACCCCTAAATGTATTATACCTGCACCCAAAGCCACATTACAAGCCAAAACAAGTCCTGTAGTGATCCTGAGCGGCTATCTGGAAAACTGAAATAGGATAGCAAGGGTAAGCTATGGCATCGCATGTGCATTGTTTGAAATCATTTGTGAGTGTGAGCGCCTTAACTAGTCCCAAATCTTGTGTGTGGGACTTCTTTATGGTGAGGGCACCGAGATTTCTGTATTATCTATTGACTGTTGGGATAGCTGTTGTGTGTGTATGTGGAATATTCTATCATATCGGAATGACATGTTTGGATCCTTGTAAGTTAGCGTTTCATACATTTGTGTGTTACCGGGGGGGCTTGATTTAAATTGAATAAGCTGTTGAATGACCATGATTTGCTAGTGACACATGTTTGTTTTCTTAGTTAAGTCGTCTTTTTGTTTTTGTTGTCATGTTACTTGAGGACAAGCGAACATTTTAAGTTGAGGGTGTTGATGTGTCGGCATTCTACGACATATTTGACTCCTTTAACTAAGAATAATCGTGAGTTTTCAAGCAACCGTTGTTGTTTTTGATGGGTTTTATGTTTAACTTGCAGGAACATGAACCAAAACTAAAAAAGATGGATTTTTGACACTAAAGGGCTCTACTGGTTAGTGTGACAACTCACTTGATGAATCGTCAAGGTTCTGATGAGTCGTCACACCAACCGTCAAGCTAAACAGTCAATTTACTAGCAAGTCGTCACTGGGCGGATGACTTACCAGAATTTTCCAGCAAGTCGTCACAGGCCCAACGACTTACCAGAAAAATTCACGGGATAGTGGCGACGGATGGCTTGACGGCTCGTCACAGACCTGACGGACCGTCTGGGAAGCCGTCAAGCTTTGAAAGTCGAAGTTCAGCCACTGCCTAAGAGTGACGGTTCACCTGACGGCCAGTCACATGCTTGACAGCCCGTCAGGCGACCCGTCAACGCGGCGCGGGATTCAGAAAAATTTATTTTTGGACTTTATTTCTTGGACTACTATAAATACCCTGTGTTAGGGTTATTTTATTATTCATTACGAAATATTTCTAGAGACTAATTGGGATGACTTTATGAGAGGAAAAATACGACACCAACTTATTCTTCTTCTTCCTCCATTGTTCTTGGAAATTATTGGCTGCTTGTTCTTGGAAAACTAGAAGCTTGTGTTCATCTATTGTAAGATCTTTTTCTTTATATTATGAACACTATTATTTTCTTTTTCTCTAATAGCATGAGTACCTAATTTCCCACAACTAGGGTTGTGGGAGCCATGGCAAAAGTAGCAATATAGATCCCGGGTAGCATTGGGTTCAATTTATATGTTGTCACGTGGTTATTTATTCGTTATTCACGTTTTCTAATGATTGCAAATATTAGAACATACCTAGGTTTGATTTGCTTGAACAAAGAGATTAAAATCGGGAAATTTGATTAACTACGAGGATTCGAGACTACCAACTCTCGCCTTATGATTAATGCTGTAACTAGATTAATCTACTTGATGTTTAGGATTGAAATAAGAAATTTCACCTTTTCAAGTTCGTGAGAATTAAAAAGGAAATTCCTCTATTTGGTTGAGAAACGTTTAGATGATACCATTAATTCAATCACATCGTGATATACATATAGAAAGAACCTGGTTAAGCTTTGAGTCAAAATTGTTACGACGCCATGGTGAACACTACCCTAGTTCACCTCTTATACTGAATTTTACTCATTAAAACTTGCAATTTGTTATTTGAAACAATCAAAATTTGATCCATACAACCCCCCCCCAAATTACCGGAAACTATCGATTACTAGTCAACTAAATTACTAATGAATTAATTTAGACTTTATTCCCTGGGGGATCGACCCCAACCTCTGTTGGGTTCTATATTTGATGAAGACCGCTTACCCTTCTTAATTGGAGTTGTAATTTGAGCGTATCAGATGTTCACATGCTCGCTCAGTTGGGGGTTCGCCTTACAAATTCATTTGAAAGTGGTGTCATTGTTCACAATGGGTCAGAGTCCTCATTGGTAGCAGAGGTAAAGGAAAAGCAAGACAGTGATCCCATTTTACTTCAGCTGAAGGGTGTTGTCTAGCAGCAGAGGGTAGATGTTTTCTCCCAAGGGGGAGACAGTGTACTTCGTTATCAAGGTCAGTTATGCGTTTCTAAGGTAAATGATTTGAGGCAATAGATTTTGCAGAGGCTCATAGCTCTAGGTATTCCATCCATCCTGGTGCCACCAAGATGTACCGTGACCTATGAGAAGTCTATTGGTGGAATGGTATAAAAAGGGACACCATTGATTTTGTAGCTGAGTGTCCCAACTATCAGCAGGTGAAAGTAGAACATCAGCGACCAAGTGGTATGAATCAGGAGATGGACATTCCTACTTGGAAGTGGGAGGTCATCAATATGGACTTCATTACAGGCTTACCTCATACTCGCAGGCATATGATTCTATTTGGGTGATTGTAGACAGGGTGATTATGTCATCCCACTTCTTAGCTGTCAAGACTGCCGATTCAAAAGAGGACTATGCCAGACTCTACATCTGTGAGATAGTAAGGTTGCATGGAGTTCCCTTTTCCATCATCTTAGATAGGGGTACTCAGTTCACATCTCAGGTTTGGAGATTATTTCAGAAGGGTCTTGGTACGCATGTTAATCTTAGCACAACTTTTTACCCACAGACAGAAAGGTAGGAAGCGCGTACCACCCAGAACTTAGAGGATATTTTGAAGGCCTATGAGATTGACTTTAAGGGTACTTTGTATGACCACTTACTTCTCATAGATTTCGTCTATAATAACAATTCCCATTCTAGTATTCGGATGGCCCCGTATGAGGCACTTTACGGGCAGAGGTGTAGATCACCTATAGGTTAGTTTGAGGTAGGTGAAGTAGCCTTGATATGTACAGATTCAGTCCATGAGATGATGGAGAAGGCTTAACTTATTAGAGAGAGATTGAAGGCAGCTCAAAGTCATCAAAAATCCTATGGAGATGTAAGAAGAAGGGAGATGGAATTCGAAGTTGATGATTGGTTTATTTTGAAGGTGTCACCCATGAAGGGTGTATTGAGGTTCGGTAAGACAGGGAAGCTTAGTCCTCGATATGTAGGTCCTTACAGGATACTGAGGAGAGTTGGCAAAGTGACTTATGAGTTAGAGTTGCCCACAGACTTATCATCGGTGCACCCAGTTTTACATATATCCTTGTTGAAGAAATGCATTGGTGATCCAACTTTAGTTGTGCCTTTAGAAAGTTTAAACATAAAGGATAATCTCTCTTATGAAGAGGTTCTAGTTGAGATTCTTGATCGTCAGATTCGGAGGTTGAGGAACATGGAAGTTGCTTAAGTGAAAGTCCTTTAGAGGAACCAGTCAGTTACGGGAGCTACTTGTGAAGCAGAAGCAACCATGATGACCAAGTACCCCCACCTCTTCCCTTCTGACTCAATTTCAGCTTGAGATAATAGTTCCTCTCCAGTTTCTTAGCCTTTCTCATGTGTATTTCAGTCTCAAAATCATATTTCATCAACTATTCCAGTATTTTCAGTATGCTTTCATATACTTAGCACTCAATTCAGTCAGATATCATCTTCTAGTAATCTGTTGGTAGGGATTGCAACTCTTTCTCTCTAACCTCAGCTTGTTTAGTCTTCATTCGATGACGAATGATCCCAAGGGGGAGATATTGTGACACCCCAAAAATTTCAAGCCTAGAAACTACTCAGAAAAATTAGAAAAGGAAATTTTCCAAGTTCTAGCCGGAACCACGGATGGTTTCTGCGAACCATGGAACAGTCCACGAGACATGGAATGCCTCCGTGGAACTCAGAAAGAGACCGGCCAAGTTGGGGTCAAGACAATGAGTTGGAACCACAAACCGTGGAATGATCCACGAGTCATGGATTCTACCTGTGTAACTCAGACCTGAGACACAACTGTCCCTTTGAAACTATGACCGATTTCCACGAACCGTGGAATGAACCAAAGGTCGTGGAATGGTCTCATGGAACTCAGACCTGAGGGTCATCAATCCTTCAGGAACCACGACAAGGTAGCATGAACAATGGATGGTTCCACGGGTCGTGAATCCAAGTTGTGGAACTCAGACCCACAACATGACAAAAAGGCTGAGGAACCACGATAGGGTTCTACGAGCCGTGGAAGCATCCACGGACCATAGAACCTGTCAGTGGAACCTGAGTCACAAAATTTTCAGCAGTTTTTAATTTAGTTCCTCAGAGATATTTTAGACCTTTGCTTCTAAATTAAGCTCCGACTATAAATAGTTTTAGGATTATTTTATTAAGTTAAAACCTCCAAACAAAGTCAGTTTCAAAGAAGAAAAAAGTGTTCTTCTCCAAAATTCAACCTAGGGCTTTCTCCTCCAAGCTTCAACTTTAGATTCTCTGAGGTACTATGATCCACAAGGTATGTGGGTATTCAGTAAAGGTTTAGTTCCCCCTTATGCCCAAAAATCTCAGATTTTTACAGCGATTCCTATGAATTTAAAAACTAGGGTTCTCACCATTTATGCAGATTGTTTTAGAAATTCATGCTCATGATTCATATATGATTGTAATCCTGTTTTAATGACTTACATACTGATTTTTATTGAACTTCTTGGATTTTTACAAGGCTTTTGAGAAATCAATAACTTAGCCCTATTATGGTATTTTCTAAAGTAATAGCTTGTTTCAAGGTTCAATCTAGACTACCAGCTTTGAGTTGAAATTAGTTAATTTTAGTAACTATAGTCTTTCAAGAAAAATAGTAATTTCAGACTAGTTTAGTTCTATCTCAAAAATTCAAAACCTCAATTTTAAATAAGTTATTAGTCTTTAGTTTAGGAGTAGTATTTAGCATCGAGTTGGACTAGGGTTCAGCGTACCCTCAAGTCCTAGAACTACGTACAACCTTAGGTTATTTAGCCCCTCAGTTGGGCCTCAAAACTAGTAATCACACCAGTCATGCCTTTATACCCTGACAAGGTATATTAAGTCCTCTCGATGGGTCGTATACATCGGACTCCACATTTAGCTCACATGGTTTATGTCGGTTAATAGACTCCCACAGTATTAGTTTTAGTATAGTACCTCAGGACCTCAGTTTAAGTTTATTCTCAGTTTTCAGTATATTTTTAGATTATTCTTGCATTTCAGTTCTTTTATGCATGACTATATTTTGGGCATATACACTATAGTTCAACTCAGTTTAAACAGTTTACCAGTATTATAGCATGTTTACATATTTAGTCAGCTTTGCATATCCCTATTGCTTAGTACATCTGAAATACTGGCGCATACTCTATGTGTTGCATCCTATTATGATGCATATGAAGGTTCTCAGTATCAGCAGCGTGATTACTTCGTATCTGTGCCACCTCTGCATTAGTCAGTGGTGAGTCCTCATTATCCGAGGACATAGAATGCCTTTTGAGTTAGTCAGTTATTCCTATTTGTCGTATTATAGAGTTAGCTAGGGGCTTGTCCTAACAGCTCATCAGTATTAGAGGATTTCAGACATTAAGTCAGACTCAGTTTATTCAGTTTGTCTTATTTTCTTAGACAGTTGTTTATCTCAAATATTCTTGGTTGGATTCTTGGGATTATATGCTTTATTCAGTTATGCTTCCATTTAATTAGTATTATTTTCAGAATGCTTACTGTATGCCAAATTTAGGGTTAGCTTGGAGTCACTTGTGATCCTAGGTCCCGTGTTACATCTAGGGGCTAGCCTCGGGGCGTGACATTAGGCCATGACTGCCCATTCTTCTCCTTTTCCTTTACTTATTTTGGGCCAGAATTTATCAACTAGGTGATGTATTTACTTGGCCCTATAATCTAGTCAAAATAGTCTTAGTAGGTTATGCACCTACTTGGTTCTTTAGGCTAGTCAATAAGTCAAAGTAGGTGATGCACCTACTGGTCACTTACCTTAGTTAAGTCAAGCAAGCAACTTAATTATTTTATTCCACTTTTCTAACTCTTAATCCCTTTTGATTTAACTTAACACTTCACTTTAAACTTTAAGCTCAAATACCACCGTACTATCTCGAGTTTGAGTACTTCCGATGAGGTTAACTTGGTCGTACACATGCTAAAATGCATGAGGTGTTATGATACAATCCAAACCTATTTTAAACCATCACTACTCATGTAAGAAACTTGATCCTTCACTTATAAAACAAGTCTACATCAAGTGCCATATGAATAGAACTAGTGTATGCATAATATGGGGTGTTACATCCTCCCTCCATTAGAAACATTCATCCTCAAATGTTAGTATAGTTAGCCAGTCCATCAAGTTCAAGATTAATTTAAGTACTACTATTATCCACATTATATATATAGACATATGCTTACTTGTCAATGCCTCAACTCGACACTTTCACCTCTCTCATCGAACTGAAATAGGTGAGGATACTTGGATTTCATTGCTTCTTCCGCTTCCCATATAACTTCTTCTACTTGTTGGTTCCTACATAATAATTTTACGGAAGCTACTTCCTTATTTCTTAACTTCTTAACTTGTCGATCCAAAATAGCAATGGGTACTTCTTCATAAGTAAGGTCTCTCGTAACTTGTACATCTTCAGTAGGAATAATACGAGATGGGTCACGTATATACTTTCAAAGCATTGAGACATGAAACACCGAATGAACTATTGAAAGTTGTTGGGGTAGCTCTAACTCACATGCGACTTGGACAACGCTTTGAATAATCTTATATGTCCCTATATAGTGTCAGACTCAACTTTCCTCTTTTACCAAATCACATCACCCCTTTCATCGGTGACACCTTCAAGAATACCCAATCTCCTATAGCAAACTCTAGCCCTCTTCTTCTAATATCTGCATATGATTTGTGTCAACTTTGAGCCATTTCTAGCCACTATTGTATCACCTTAACTTTTTCCATAGCTTGATGAACAAGATTTTTCCCAAATAAGGTAGTTTCACCCACGTCAAACCATCCAATTGGTGATTTGCATTTTCTCCCATATGAAGCCTCATAAGGTGCCATTCTGATACTCGAATGATAACTATTGTTGTAAGCAAACTCAATAGGTGGTAAATGGTCATCCAAACTACCTTTGAAGTCTAATACATAAGCTCGCAACATATCTTCAAGTGTTTGGATTGTACATTCTGCCTGACCATCCATTTGAGGGTGAAAAGTTGTACTTAAATTCGCTTGCGTCCCCAAACTCCTCTAAAATGACTTCTAAAAATTCATAGTGAATTGAGCTCCCCTTTCAAATATAATAGAGATTGGGATTCCATGTAAACAAATTATCTCTTTAATATACAACCTTGCATACTCTTCAGTTGTATAGGTAGCCTTGACCGGCAAGAAGTGCGCTGATTTGGTAAATCTATCAATCACCCATATAGAGTCAAACTTCCAAAATGAGCAAGGAAAACCAGTGAAAAAATCCATGTTGCTCATGTCCCACTTCCAAATTGGAATATCTATACATTGCATATAACTTTCGGGCTTTTGAAGCTTTACTTTAACTTGTTGACAATTTGGACATTGAGCCACAAATTTTGCAATGTTCTTCTTCATGTCACCCACTAATACACTCCTTTCAAGTCATGATACATTATATATGAGCCCGAATGGACGGGATTTCTTGAATGATGTGCTTCTGCCATAATCCTTTTTCTTAGTCCATCTACATTAGGTACACACAATTTGTTTTGGAACCGGAGTACCTCGTCTTGCATGAGCTCAAAAGCCTTCATCACACCTTGTTGTACATTCTCCTTAAGTTGTAATAGAATAGGATACTTATATTGCTTCTCTTTTACTTTAGCTACTAATAAAGATTCTGCAGCATTTTGCACAATAACCCCTTCATCCAGAGATTCAAGAAGGTGAAACCCTAACCTAGCTAGTTGGTATAGATCCTTAGCTATTCTTTTTCTTTCCATGGACTACCCATAGGTTCTTGCCATCATCTTATGACTTAAAGCATCGGCTACCACGTTTTCTTTTCCTGGATGATATATGATATCAACATCATAATATTTTAATAACTCAAGACATCTTCGCTTTCTCAGATTTAGATCTTTCTGCATAAATATATATTGCAAACTCTTATGATAAGTATATATGTCAAAATAATCTCCGTACAAGTGGCAGCACCATATCTTCAAAGCAAATACAAACGCTCCTAGCTCTAGATCATGGGTTGGATAATTTTTCTTTTGTGGCTGCAATTGTCTCGAGGCATAATGTCACAACTCAAAATCTCATTAGACTGTGAGGGCACCCACCATCCCTGTAGGTGAACCCTTTTCCTTTATTAACTTTTTAACAGTATAAATAATGCGGAAGTGATATAAAAGAAAATAACCAACTCTTATAATTGAGAAATAAACGAGTTCAAATCCAACTACTCCAAGACTTGGTGACACCAGTACAAGAGCATTTAAGAATATGAAACAAGTCTGTGAAAACTAAAACAACTGTCTAAAAGAAAGTAAGATAGAAAATGTATGAAATCTCTAGAATCCAGTACTGCCGAAGAGAAAATAGCTCACCCTGAATTCTAACCGCAATAGCCTCAAACACAAGAAATAAGACAAGTATTCTTAGTACATGGCTCAGTTCCTGCACGCAAAAAGGTGCAGCAAGTATAGAATGAGTATGAGAAATACGTGTACTCAACAAGCTTTACTACTAACTCCTTCTAGAATCGATAACGCGATGTATCTTAAAAGTTTACTTTTTCACAAGTATAATGTTACCAAAATTTAAGTCACCATAACATAATAAATAAGGCACGTACCTAGAACAATTCAATAGGAAGTGCAATGCAGATGAAATGTAATGCAATGCAATGTAGTGGCCAAAAGTAAATCGGTATATACCCACCAGAACCACTTTCCATCGGCACAATAAAATCCTCCGAAACTATTTCCCATTGGCATAATAAGACCTGTAGGAACATTTCCCATCGGCATAATAAGATCCACCAGAAACATTTCCCATCGGCATAGTAAGACCCGTTGGAATCATTTCCCATCGACATAATAAGAACTTGGTCATAAATAAACATAGTACCACTCGCCAAAACTTTTTCCCATCGGCTTTGCAGGAGGAATGGTATACGGTGAAGTAGAGGTATACGGGCAGTGTCCTTCCATGGAACCTACTTGCTGGGCCGGATCGGCACCGGAGGAGGTACATACAGAGATACCATTTCAC
Source organism: Jaltomata sinuosa (assembly GCA_003996215.1). Lineage (NCBI taxonomy): Eukaryota > Viridiplantae > Streptophyta > Magnoliopsida > Solanales > Solanaceae > Jaltomata > Jaltomata sinuosa. The sequence goes on along the minus strand of QJPP01001150.1, from coordinate 142,647 downwards.
TTGAGACCTTCATGCATCATATCATTCATTGTTTGAGGCTCCACCCTTGTTTGTTGTTTGTTGATTGTACGCTCCGGTAGTATGGGATGCCGGAGGGTTTGTTTTTACTTGTTTGTGTTCCTCGGTTGTATGGGCGGCCGGGGGACTGTAGGTAGACTCTTTCTATTTACTTGTAGAATTGTTCCCTGTTACGGTTAATTATGAAATTGGTTACTGCTAGACTGTTAGTTGCTGGATTTGAGATTGATATGATTAGTTGGGCTTGATTTATGTCTCTAAGCATGCCTATCATTACTCTTTCTCTCTTCTTCTTACACTTGAGGTTACCGGTATACCGTCCAGTTCGTAAACTTATTTTGTATACACTGTTGTTGCAAGGACCCCAGGTGCGTTGTTTCTTACTTTCACCTATGCCTATGGTGTGTACATTCTGCTTACTAGCCTCACATGTGGTTCTGTTGATTTACCTCTGGGCTAGTTCCTGTGTACCTTTCGTTGATTTCTGTGACTGCTTGCTTCTATTTTGTCTGTTACTACGCTTTTATCTTATATGTGCCCAGTCGGCCTATGATACCTACTGGGTACCTTATGCTTCGCATTTGGTGCTCACCCCTACCCACTGCATCTTTGGGTGCAGATCCTAGCGTGGGCCATCGCTGTTAGATCGCTGTGATTCGTGCTTGGAGATCTGTTGGAAACTACTTCAGACTGAGGGTGAGCTCTTGGCGATCGGAGCTTAGCTTTAGTTTATCTTTTGCTTTATGTACTCTATTACCATTCAGAGACATCTGTATATATTCTTTTGGATCGTTTGCACTCCATGTATATAGTTTTGGCTCTATAATGTTTGGTTTAGTTTCCGCATATGTATATATTTATATCCCTGTTATCTATTCTCTTTGTCTCGTTCCCCTATTTGTTAGATACTAGCCCATTACTAACTGTCCTGGGCTACGGGGATTGGTTCACCTACCGGGGGTTGTAGGTGCCATCATGATCGAGAAATCGGGTCATGACAACATGGTATCAGAGCTTTAGGTTCACCGGTGTCATCGGTATAGGAGCCAATGTTTAGTAGAGTCTTGCGGATCGGGGCGGAGACGTCCGTACTCAATCTTTGGGAGGCTACAGTGACATTTTAGGAAATTTGACTCTTTTCTTGCTTCTGTGTCGTGCGTAGAACCCTTGAAATTTCTGGAAATCTCATTTGTTCTACTTCATTCTCCTGCAGATGGTCCGTACGAGATCATCGGCATCACGTGGAGATGAGCCTCCCACTTCAGCTAAGTGTCGACGACGCCCTCGAGCAGTGGCACCTGCTAGAGCTGCTAGAGTTGAGATAGAGCCCGAGCAGCATGTGGATCAGGGGGTAGCCCAGGTACCACCAGCTCCAGTACCAGCTTCAGTGCCCACTTCTGTGCCAGCTCCAGCCGCAGCTCAATCTCCAGATATTCAGGGATTACTATTACAGCTTTTAGGTATGATCGGAGAGCGACCTTCTGAGGTAGCGCATACATCCGCTCAGGGGGCATCCCTGGGTGCACAGAGCTCAGGAGCGCAGCCTGCTACTATGGCTCCCCGTGCGGAGGTCATTCCGGTTCCATCCGTTGCACAACCTCTTACTCCTCGCCCAGCTATGACAGAGTCAGAGCAGAAGGCGTTGGGTAGGTTTTTGAGGTTAACACCTCTGAGGTTTGCTGGTACTTCTGGACAGGATCCACATGACTTTATTACTACTTGTGAGGAGATGTTACATCATTTGGGTTTGTTGGAAACTCACGAAGTTGGTTATACTACCTATCAGTTGGAGGTCCCAGCGAAGTTATGGTGGAGGGCCCAGGTTGCTTGTAGACCATCGTCGTCACCTCCTTTAACCTGGTCTGAGTTTTATGAGGCCTTTATGGCCAAGTTCCTACCCCAGAGTGATCGGGAGCGTCGCAGGGAGCAGTTTACTCACCTTGTGCAGGGGTCTACGACTATCTCGGAGTATGAGACCCGTTTTCATCAGCTAGCACCGTTCAAAGCTATGATCATTCCTACCGAGGCAGATAGGATTCGCAGATTTGTATGAGGTTTGAGGCTAGAGATCAGGCAGCCAGCTGAGATATTGATTGCCGGTGGTCGGTTATTTCAGGCTATCGTAGACTATGCCCGCACTGTGGAGGACTTACAATGACATGATTAGGGGTCCAGAGATAAGAGGCCTCGACATCAGGGTGTTTATAGTGGTTCCAGATATGGTGGTAGAGGTCCTGGCCAGTGGAGCCAGAATTATCAGCCACAGCAACACCAGGGTCAGTCCAGCCGACCGGTTCAGGCTTCCCTTCAGACTTTCGGTAGTACCCAGTTCGAGCAGGGTCAGGGCAGCCATGAGGGCTATAGCGGCTAGTCTTCGAGGGGTACAATTTCTGGGGCATCAGTCTGTGGTGGTTATACAGGATCTGCTGGTTCATCCCGACCGAGTAGGCCGCTAGGGGCTTGTTTTACTTATGGTGCGATTGGTCATTTTGCTAGAGATTGCCCTCAGCAGGGTGCAGTTCAGTTGGCCGAGCCTTTACGAGCAGTTCAGGCTTCGTCTAGAGGGGGTGGTCATCAGAGTAGAGGTGGTGCTCAACGTGGCAGAGCAGGTGGTAGGGATGGCGGTTGGGTAGGAGGAGGTCGTCGTCAGTTTTACGCGGTCCCTAGGAGACCAGAGGCAGAGGCCTCAGATGCTGTGATTATAGGTACGATTTCTGTGTGCCATCAGTCTGCTATGGCTTTATTTGATCCTGGATCCACTTGTTCATATGTATCTCCCTACTTTGTGCCTTGTTTGGGGTTGGCTAGTGAGCCATTATCTGTTCCTGTTTCTGTTTCGACCCCAGTAGGAGATTCTTTAGTAGTGGATCGGATTGTGAGATCTTGTATGCTATCTATTGGTGATTCAAAGACTTAGGGTGATTTGATGATTCTTGATATGCTAGATTTTGATGTGATACTGGGCATGGACTGGTTATCCCCTCACCGTGTGGTTTTAGATTGTTATGCCAAGACCATTACCATAGCTGTGCCCAGTGTATCCCCGGTTGTGTGGCAGGGTTCTGTTAGCCATGCACCATTTGGGATCATCTCTTGTCTTCGAGCTAGGAAGTTGATTTCCCGTGGGTGTTTAGCTTATCTAGCATATGTCCGAGATGTTAGTGCTGACCCTACTTCTCCTGAGTCTGTTCCTGTGGTTAGAGAATTCCTCGATGTGTTTCCTACAGACCTGCCAGGCCTTCCACCTAAGAGAGAGATTGATTTTGCTATTGAGCTAGAGCCGGGCACCAGGCCTATTTCTATTTCTCCCTACCGTATAGCTCCTGCTGAGTTGAGTGAGCTTAAAGAGCAGCTCCAGGATCTGTTAGCTAAGGGGTTTATTAGACCTAGTGTGTCACCTTGGGGTGCTCCTATTCTGTTCGTGAAGAAGAAGGATGGGTCGATGCGCATGTGTATTGATTATCGGTAGCTGAATAGGGTGACAGTGAAGAATAGGTATCCGATACCGAGTATTGATGACTTGTTTGACCAGCTTCAGGGTTCAGTTGTGTTTTCAAAGATTGATTTGAGGTCTGGCTACCATCAGTTGAGGATTAGGGCGGAGGACATCCCTAAGATAGCATTCAGGACACGTTATGGACATTATGAGTTCCTGGTGATGTCTTTTGGGTTGACTAATGCCCCCGCAGCCTTTATGAACTTGATGCACAGGGTTCTTGGCCCATATTTGGACTCATTTGTGATAGTTTTTATAGACGATATCTTGGTATACTCACGTAGTAGAGATGAGCATGAGCATCAGTTGAGGGTTATACTCCAGACTTTGAGAGATCATCGGCTTTATGCCAAGTTCTCAAAGTGTGAGTTTTGGCTTGAGTCAGTTGCATTCCTTGGGCACGTGGTGTCTAAGGATGGGATTAGGGTTGATCCGGGAAAGATTTCAGCGGTTTGTGAGTGGCCTAGACCTACTATTGTTACTGAGGTTCGCAGCTTTATTGGGTTAGCAGGTTACTACAGACGGTTCATTGAGGGATTATCTTCCGTAGCAGCACCCTTGACTATGCTGACTAGGAAGGATATCCCATTTCAGTGTTCGAATCAGTGTGAGGATAGCTTCCAGAGACTTAAGGCCTTATTGACTTCAGCTCCAGTTTTGACTTTGTCGATTGAGGGTCAGAGCTTCTTCGTGTATTGTGATGCTTCTGGGGTTGGTCTTGGTTCTGTGTTGATGCAGCACGGTCGAGTAATAGCATATGCGTCGAGGCAACTGAAGGTTCACGAGCGCAACTACCCCACTCATGACTTAGAGTTGGCGGCGGTAGTTTTCGCGCTCAAGATCTGGAGGCATTACTGATGTGCCGCCATTTTACGGCACTTTCGACTCCTTTTAACAAAGAACAATCGTACGTTTTCAAGCAACCGTTGTCGTTTTTGATGTTTTTATGTTGTATTTTCAGGAAATGGAGACAAACACGGAAATGGAAGGAAATACGAGAAAAAGAGCATTCTGGATAAGAGTGACGGTTCAGGTGACGGTCCGTCAAGGGTGTGACGGTCCGTCACCCAAACTGTCACACCAAGCCAGCAGCACCACTGCCTAGTGGTGACGGTCCAGGCGACGGTCCGTCAAGCCAGTGACGGTCCGTCAGCCAAGCCGTCACACTTAGGCAGTCCGCTACGCGGAATCTGGACGTTTTTGGGATTTGTTTCCTAGACTCCTATAAATACCCTATGTTAGTTTTATTTTAATTATTCACTTACCAATACATTCTCCCAATAGTTTTAGGAGAGATTTTAGTCGACTTGGAGATCAAGCAACACATTTTCTACTTCTTGAATTCGTGTTCTTGAATCGTTCTTGGGATCTTGTTGTTCTTGTTCTTGGGATAATTAAAGATTGTTCTCACTACATTGTAAGGATTTCTTTTCTTTATTATGAATATGACTTTCTTTTATTCTTCTACAAGCATGAGTAACTAAACCTCCCACAACTAGGATTGTGGGAGCCATGGCTAAAGTAGCAATATAGATTCCGGGTAGCGACGGGTTAAATATATATGTTGTCACGTTGTTAATCATTCGTTATGTAACGTTTTCTAGTGGTTGCAAACATTAGAACATGCCTAGGTTTAATTTGCTTGAGTAAAGAGATTAAAACCGGGAAACTTGATTAACGACGAGGATTCGAGACTACTAACTCTCGTCTAATGATTGATGCTGTAACTAGATTAATCTACTTGATGTTTAGGATTGAAATCTAAAAAGCACACCTTTTTGAGATCGAGAGAAGATAAAAGGAAATTCGTCTATTTGGTTGAGAAACGTTTAGACGATACCATCAATTCAATCACATCGTGACACACATATAGAAAGAACCCGACTAAGCCTAGAATCGACATTGTTACCAACGCCATGGCAAACACTTCCCTAGTTCATTCTCCTACTGATTAATTCTCATACGTTTATTAGTTGTTTTGTTTACACATTGTCGCACAAACCCCCCCCTTTTATTTACCGGAAAAGATTGACGAATAGTCATCTATTCACTAAAGACTTGAATTTGCACCGTATTCTCTGTGAGATTCCACCCCAACCTAGTTGGGTTCTATATTTGACTACGAACGCTTACGCTTCCTAATTGGAGGTGTAGTTTTGGCGTTATCAAAAAGTGGCGCCGTTGCCGGGGAATACGGTTGTTAATTAAGTCTGGTGTGTTTAGTTGACTCTTAGTCATACTTTCCTGCTTTTATTTTTGTTTGTTGTTTTTGTTTTTGACAGGGTACAGAGTTGTGCATGCCAAGTACCCGGCGCTCGGGAGAATCAATATTACTTTACGATCCCGAGCTTGCTAGATCATTAAGGCGGAATATGGCCGCACAACTAGAGGCAGCAAGGCTCGCTGCAGAACTGCAGGCCCAACAAAATCTTAATGCTGGTGGTCTACAGGATGATGTCGCACGGAATGAGGAGGATATCGAATTCTCCTGCTTTGGAGACCCTGGCGGTCTCCAACATCATTCCAGAATCTGAGTCCTATCGACTTCACAGGTATTCCTTTCTCCCACAGTTTTTAGCTGTCATATGTATGCATTGGGGACAATGCATGAGTCTAAGTTGAGGGTGTTGGGAAACCTGTGAGTCACCACCGAGGGTTTTTGTTGCCAATTTCTTTTCCCTCCGGTGTGCTATCTAGTAGAACCGGCATGTTTAGGTTGTTATTTTAAATTTTTGTTTTTTTTTAGTATCTATAGCAAGCATCATGGCGTTTTTCTTTGACTAAAACGAGGCCCCGTTAAAAATTTTCTGGTTTTGTACTTATGTTGAAACGATTGACTGTCTGGATCCTTGAATGTCATTGTGTGGTTATGAGTAGAATGAGTATGCTTAAGCCGAGCGGTTGTTTGATAGTTGGTAGCGATATAGTCTCTTGGTGCCAAGTGTGTGTGAGATGATTGTTATAAATTCTTACTCTGTGCATGCATCTAGAACTTGCCCGGTCTATTTTGTTAAGTTTGAAGTTTGGTTGCTTAGGAAAGGATCACAGGCCCTTTTTTTGTGCTGTCCACTTAACCGATAAGACCGTCCAAATGCAAATACTCCCTTTGATCCCTGCTTGAGCCATAATTGACCTTGTTCTTTCGATAATCTGTCGCCATTCCTGTTTAACTTTGAGTCCCTATTTTGGCCCTGGTCCTTCCTTGGACATCGTGCACCTCAACTCAGGCAATCAGCCTAAGTTGAGGGTGGCTACTATAGAGGTAAACCCTGTTTTGGCCCTGGTCCTTCCATGGACAATGTGCACCTCAACCCAGGCAATCAGCCTAAGTTGAGGGTGGCTACTATAGAGGTAAGTGATAAGAAAAAGAGGATGGTGAAGATTGGGTAGGAATAGAATGAAAAGTCGGGTGTGTGCCTAAGAAAAGAAAGAAAAAAATAGATGAAAAAGATCGAAAAAGTAATAAAAAGAATTGTCAAAATAAAGAGGCCGCACCTGTAGCTAGAAAGAAGGAAATAAAAAGGTGAATAAGGATGGACAAAGTAAAGTTATGTGGTAATAAGAGGTCGGTGGTTCCAAGGAGGGCTTAATCACTAACCCCTAAATGTATCCTACCTGCACATGAAGCCTCATTACAAGCCTAAACAAGTCCTGTAGTGATCCTGAGCGGCTTTCTGAAGAACTGAAATAGAATAGTAAGGGCAAGCCTATGGTATCGCATGTGCATTGTTTGAAATCGTTTGTGAGCGTGAGCGCTTACCTAGTCCCAAATCTTGTGTGTGGGATTTCTTTGTGGTGAGGGCACCAAGATTTCTGTATTGCTATTGATTGTTAGGATAGCTCGGTGTGTATGTAGAATGTTCTATCATATCGGAAATGACATGTTTGGCTCCTTGCAGTTAAGTGTTTCATACATTTTATGTTGCTAAAGGGGAGCTGAGTTTAAAATTGAATAAAGATGTTGAAATGACCATGTAGTTGCTAAGAGACACGGGAGTTTTGTTTTCTTAGTTGAGTCGTCGTGTTGGTTTTCTTTTATGTTATGTTGCTTGAGGACAAGCAACGTTTTTAAGTTGAGGGGTTGATTGCCGCCATTTTACGGGCACTTTCGATCCTTTTATCAAGAACAATCGACGTTTTCAAGCATACGTTTTCGTTTTTTGATGTTTTTATGTTGTATTTTCAGGAAATGGAGACAAACACGGAAACGGAAGGAAATACGAGAAAAAGAGCATTCTGGATAAGAGTGACGGTTCAGGTGACGGTCCGTCAAGGGTGTGACGGTCCGTCACCCAAACCGTCACACCAAGCCAGCAGCACCACTGCCCAGTGGTGACGGTCCAGGCGACGGTCCGTCAAGCCAGTGACGGTCCGTCAGCCAAGCCGTCACACTTAGGCAGTCCGCTACGCGGAATCCGGACGTTTTTGGGATTTGTTTCCTAGACTACCCTATGTTAGTTTTATTTTAATTATTCACTTACCAATACATTCTCCCAATAGTTTTAGGAGAGATTTTAGTCGACTTGGAGATCAAGCAACACGTTTTCTACTTCTTGAATTCGTGTTCTTGAATCGTTCTTGGGATCTTGTTGTTCTTGTTCTTGGGATAATTAAAGATTGTTCTCACTACATTGTAAGGATTTCTTTTCTTTATTATGAATATGACTTTCTTTTATTCTTCTACAAGCATGAGTAACTAAACCTCCCACAACTAGGGTTGTGGGAGCCATGGCTAAAGTAGCAATATAGATTCCGGGTAGCGACGGGTTAAATATGTATGTTGTCACGTTGTTAATCATTCCTTATGTAACGTTTTCTAGTGGTTGCAAACATTAGAACATGCCTAGGTTTAATTTGCTTGAGTAAAGAGATTAAAACTGGGAAACTTGATTAACGACGAGGATTCGAGACTACTAACTCTCGTCTAATGATTGATGCTGTAACTAGATTAATCTACTTGATGTTTAGGATTGAAATCTAAAAAGCACACCTTTTTGAGATCGAGAGAAGAGAAAAGGAAATTCGTCTATTTGGTTGAGAAACGTTTAGACGATACCATTAATTCAATCACATCGTGACACACATATAGAAAGAACCCGACTAAGCCTAGAATCGACATTGTTACCAACGCCATGGCAAACACTTCCCTAGTTCATTCTCCTACTGATTAATTCTCATACGTTTATTAGTTGTTTTGTTTACACATTGTCGCACAAAACCCCCCCTTTTATTTACCGGAAAAGATTGACGAATAGTCATCTATTCACTAAAGACTTGAATTTGCACCGTATTCTCTGTGGGATTCGACCCCAACCTAGTTGGGTTCTATATTTGACTACGACCGCTTACGCTTCCTAATTGGAGGTGTAGTTTGGGCGTTATCAATTACCTATATGGAGTTCACTGTGAGATCTTCACCGATCACCCTAGTATATCACGAGTCAGCGAGAGTTGAACTCGAGACAGAGGAGATGGGTCGAGTTACTGAAGGACTATGAATTCACTATTCTGTATCATCCGGGCAAGGCAAACGTGGTAGCGGATGCCTTGAG
>QJPP01001150.1:0-133561 GCA_003996215.1 Jaltomata sinuosa | reverse complement strand
AGTTTCAGAGCGACCGTTGGCCTTGGACATCCAGTCCTTGGCTAACCGTTTGGTTAGGCTTGACTTGTCGGATCCTAGCAGAGTTCTCGCCAGTGTTGAGGTTTGTTCTACTTTGATTGATCAGATTCAGAGCCGTCAGTTTAAGGATAAGAAGGTGTGTGACCTTCGTGATCGGGTTGTACAGGGTGAGACTAGTCAGGCTACTCTGGATTCAGATGGGGTTCTGAGGTTTGATAGTCGCCTTTGTGTTCCGAGGATTAGTGATTTGATTCAGTTGATACTTCATGAGGCACATTGTACTAGATACTCCATTCACCCTCGCACAGCAAAGATGTATAGAGACTTGAGGCAGCTTTACTGGTGGAGTGGTATGAAGCGGGATATAGCAGATTTTGTATCTCGGTGCTTGAACTGTCAGCAGGTTAAGTTCGAGCACATGAGACCTGGTGGTTTGATGCAGCGACTTCCCATTCCTGAGTGGAAATGGGAAGGGATTACTATGGACTTCGTTATTGGTTTACCTCGTACTTCTCATAGGTTTGATTCCATATGGGTGATTGTTGATAGGCTGACTAAGTCAGCACATTTCTTGCCGGTTCAGACTTCTTATGGTGCAGAGAGGTTAGCTCAGATCTACCTTCGTGAGATTGTTCGATTGCATGGGGTCCCAGCTTCTATCATTTCAGACCGTGGCACTCAGTTCACATCTCAGTTCTGGAGGGCTATTCAGCGAGATTAGGGTACAGAGGTTCATCTTAGTACCGCTTTCTACCCTCAGACAGATGGCCAGTCCGAGAAGACCATTCAGATTCTGGAGGACATGCTTCGGGCCTGTGTTCTTGACTTTGGAGGTTCATGGGATCAGTTTGTTCCCTTGGCAGAGTTTGCTTATAATAACATCTTTCATTCGAGTATCGGCATGGCACCATTTGAGGCTTTGTATGGCAGGCGTTGCAGATCACCGGTAGGTTGGTTTGATGGTTTTAGTGCTGGGCCACAGAGCACAAATTTACTTTGAGATTCCTTAGACCGAGTCCGGGTGATTCAGGACAGACTTCGGGCAGCTCAGAGCAGGCAGAAGAGTTATGCTGATCGTAGGCTTCGTGCCTTGGAGTTTAGTGTCGGTGACTTGGTGTTTCTCCGTGTATCGCTCATGAAGGGCGTGATGAGATTTGGTAGGCGGGGCAAGCTTAGCCCCAGGTACATTGGGCTATTTGAGATTCTTCAGAGGGTTGGTAGCGTTGCCTGTCAGCTAGCCTTGCCTCCGATGTTTTCAGCTATACACCCTGTATTTCATGTTTCGATGTTGCGTCGGTATGTCCCAGATGAGTCTCATGTGTTGCAATGGGATTCAGTTTAGTTGGGTGAGGGTTTAGCCTTTGTTGAGGAGCCGGCAGCTATTTTGGCCAGAGATGTCAGGAGATTGAGGTCTCGAGAGATCCCGATTGTTAAGGTTCAATGGAGGCACCGTCCAGTCGAGGAGGCTACCTGGGAGACCGAGAGAGATATGCGGGATCAGTATCCGCAGCTATTTTAGCCTTCAAGTACCCCCTTGACCTTGACTTTCGAGGACGAAAGTCCTTTTTAGTAGTGGATGATGTAATGACCCTTCCGGTTATTTCCACGTATACGTTTTCCTTGAACCGTTAGAGCTTGTTTGTAGCGGCCCTAAGTCACTTAAGGCTTGTCGGGACCAGTATTTTGGTGCCGGGTCCATTTATTTGGTTGTATGATAAGTTTTGAAGTCAAGCAAGTCGGCAAAAGTTATCGTAAGTTCTTTATTAAATTTTCTGAACTTTGGTTAAAATGTCTCGGAGCTTTTCTCTCAATATATAAAAAGTTATAAGTCCCCCAATATACCAAATCGAAGGTCTACGAGTCTAGTTTCCAACGCACAAAACCTCACGTCCAACTGATATCGGAGTAAAAGGTTATGACTATTTTACCGCGGACTGTCTGGCAGAAAACGGGTTGCGAACCGGGTCGGGTCAAACTCGATTTAAGCCTCAACTTCACGTTTTAAAACGCCATTTCAGTTCTGAAACAGTGAGAATTTATTAACATCGCGTGTATTTGAAAATATTTTATTTGAAAGTTGAATGTGGTAGAAAATTATATTATTATTACCTTTTCAAAATATTTTAAAGGCTTATGAAAAATATTTTTGTTACGACATAATTGTATATGTATTTATTTTATAGGGTTTTGTACATTGTAATATTTTAACGGAGATAGTAAATTTAGTTATGTTAAAATTTATTATTATAATATAGTAGGTTTTATTCGAAATAATTTTCTAATGATTATGGTATATTCAAAAATTATATTTATTTTACCACGAATTTATGCAATACCCAAGTATATACATAATGAGATTAATATTAATGTTATGGTGCCACCTCCATCTCGATGTGGAAGTGGAGGGAGTGGACACAGCATTGTAATCAATGGGTGGCATTATTTGTCTTGAAATGGGTCACTTTCCAGTAGTGAATTGGAATATGTTGGAACCATTCATATTAGTCGGTGAAGTGCTGGTCATGTTTATATTGACAAGCAATATCTTCTTCACTTATTTTCCATACAAAGCCAATTTCACAACATCTGCAATATGGGCATATTCACGCTGGAAGAAGGATTTCGTAGGAAAATATTTTTTAAATGGTATATTTGATCTCAAAAAAAAAAATCAATTATCTACGTCAAGTTATTCAAGCCTAATTTTGAGTTTGATTTCATTTCGGAGTTTCTCAGAGCGGTTCGAGCGTGGACATCGTCGTTCTAGCAGCTTGTCATCGGACGACAGGTAGGTTACGGTTTATTTTTCCTAGACTCCGCATATATAGGATAAAATTGTATTAATGGGCATCCTTAGGTTGGTTTATTAGGTTGGTACCACAGACCTCGACCGCTTTATTCATGTCCACCTTCTTTTGTTTCTCCGTTGCTTGTAGTATTTGCCGATATATTTTATTTACCCTTGTGGTCCTGTGAGGCCTTGTTGACTCTGGAACATAGAAGGTGGGATTTTGGGAATGTCCGCGAGTCCCGGGCATAGAATTATTCTTCTAGGCTGGTTATGCTTGCTGAGTAGCTGTGGGCCTGTGCAGGGTCGATAGGTTGATTGTGAGCTGCTGGGCAGCTATTGTGTGTGATCATACCATTTCCATGCATATAAAGAGGTTTTATCCATGTTTTACTATGGTTTTGGCTTCGGGCCTACTGGCACTATTTTTTAACCTTGCATGGCCCCGGGGGCCTGTTTGTAATGGAAATGATTTGGAAATGGTTTGATTTAACTTGTGAATATTCCTGGGTAAGAGAAAGTAAAATTATGTTTTAAAATACCAGTTTTACGATTAATGCTAGACTCGGCAGGGCCGGGGTGCTAGTTGAGTTTTCTTGCTACTTGAGATGATTTTTTTAGCCTCGGTAGGACCGAGCACCTGAGATGACTTTCTACTGTTTAGACCCGGTTATGCCCGGGCACCCTTGGAGGGGTTTTTGAGATATTTTCCTACTACTTTAGTCCAGGACAGGGTCTGGGCATGCATATTAGAGACTGGGTCTCTATCTTGAAACCAGACTTGCTTTCAGACGACATATTTTGATACTGAGTTTTAGTATGGGGTCAGGGACCTCCATGGACCTTGTCATCCGGGTCTGGGGATTCGGGCTGCGTGTGTCAGAGGAAGGGTATACGGTGGAGTAGAGGTATACGGGCAGTGTCCTTCCATGGAACCTACCTGCTGGGCCGGATCGGCACCGGATGAGGTACATACAGAGATACCATTTCACTTGAGACCTTCATGCATCCTATCATTCGTTGTTTGAGGCTCCACCCTTGTTTGTTGGTTGTTGATTGTACGCTCCAGTAGTATGGGATGCCGGAGGGTTTGTTTTCACTTGTTTGTGTTCCTCGGTTGTATGGGCGGCCGGGGGATTGTAGGTAGACTCTTTCTATATACTTGTAGAATTGTTCCCTATTACGGTTAATTATGAAATTGGTTACTGCTAGACTGTTAGTTACTGGATTTGAGATTGATATGATTAGTTGGGCTTGATTCATGTTTCTAAGCATGCCTATCATTACTCTTTCTCTCTTCTTCTTACACTTGAGGTTACCGGTATACCGTCCATTTCGTAAACTTATTTTGTTACACTGTTGTTGCAAGGACCCCAGGTGCGTTGTTTCTTACTTTCACCTGTGCCTATGGTGTGTATATTCTGCTTACTAGCCTCACATGTGGTTCTGTTGATTTCCCTCTGGGCTAGTTCCTGTGTACCTTTCGTTGATTTCTGTGACTGCTTGCTTCTATTCTGTCTGTTACTACACTTTTATCTTATATGTGCCCAGTCGGCCTATGATACCTACTAGGTACCTTATGCTTCACATTTGGTGCTCACCCCTACCCCCTGCTTCTTTGGGTGCAGATCCTAGCATGGGCCATCGCCGTTAGATCGCTGTGATTCATGCTTGGAGATCTGTTGGAAACTACCTCAGACTGAGGGTGAGCTCTTGGCGATCGGAGCTTAGCTTTAGTTTATCTTTTGCTTTATGTACTCTATTACCATTCAGAGACATCTGTATATATTTTTTTGGATCGTTTGCACTCCATGTATGTAGTTTTGGCTCTATACTATGATACCAGGTCTTGGGGTTTTGTTTAGTTTCCGCATATGTATATATTTATATCCCTGTTATCTATTCTCTTCGTCTCGTTCCCCTATTTGTTAGATAGTAGCCCATTACTAACTGTCCTGGGCTACGGGGATTGGTTCACCTACCGGGGGTTGTAGGTGCCATCATGACTGAGAAATCGGGTCGTGACACCAAAGGCATAAGACATTGATAGAGTGTCCTCTTTAGCCAAAGTATAAGGAATATGGTTGTAACATCCCAGAATTCAGACCGGTATTTAAAACCCAGAAACTCAAAAAAACTCAGAATTTTATCTGCAAGTGTCGGGCCGCACGGGCATCGGAAGTCTAACGGCTTATCGAAGTCACCATGGGAAGATCCTAGTGGCTTTGGCAGGCAACCTCAGCTCGAGAAAAGCCCCACGGGCATCAGAAGTTTGATGAGCCATGGGAAAAACCGTGGGAAACCACTAGTGCCAACCCCAGACCTCCTATTTCCCAATGAGCAATCACCACGGCTGTCACGAATGTGACAAGCCATGGGAACCCATCATAGGGACCGTCAAGAGACCAGACCATCATGGCCCTTTCCAACTCCCAAGTACGATAGGCCGTCGAAGGTCCGACACCCTCGGGTAGCCCGTCTGGCAAAGGAAATTTCTACAATTTTGCTTTGAAGTTTGGGGCATTCTGACTTTTGCCAATCCTTTTAACTCTGACCCTAAGTCATTTTAGGGGTAATTAAAGGGACTTTTTACGCTTTTTTCCACAGTATTCCTAAACTAATCGGCACTTAGAGAACTCCAAAAGAAAAAGGAAGCATTTTCTCTCAAGAACAAGCATGAGGTTTTCTTCAAGTTCAGCCCCTAAAATCCAAATGTTCCTCCGTAGGATATTATTCCAGGTATGTGGGATTTTGTTAGTGGGTTCCTTTCACCCATTAAGTCTCTAAATCAGTCTAGTTCTCCAGTTTGCAAGTAGTTCTTCAGACCTAGGGTTTCTGAATTGTATGAAGTTGGTGTATTTCACTTTCCTTGATGATATATAGGATTCCTCAGATGTTCCTGAAACCCAAGATAGACATTTACTCAGATTTCATATAGCCCTATCACGTGTGATTTCATTATCTTTAGTTTATGCATGCTAAATCAATATTATAGTCAGTTATGCTTCAGAATTAGAATGCTATCAATTTTAGTATTATTATATTGCATTCTAGATGATTATATATATTTGAGATATTAAGTATTTCAATTGCATTCATTTCTTATACATTGAGTTGGGATTAGGCTTAATACCGAGCGGACAAGGGATAAATGCACAGCTGTCAGCTTAGGCTGAGACCTTTAGTAGCACTCCCAAAGTCCAAGAACTGTGATGCCATTGTAGGTATAAAAGGGGTCAGCTGTCAGATAAGGCTGGTCACCCTTGTTCCTTGTGGAAATTAGTTCAGTGAATCCTCGTTAGATTTGTTTGTACCCATGACAAGGTATGAGCACCCTTCCATCCAGGGTCATAGGTTGGCCCCACAGTTAGCTCTGCTTGGGGTATGTCGGTTAATAGTGACTCCCATAGTCAGACTCAGGATTGCATTGACCTTGTTTTCTGTTATTAAGTTCAGCTTAGCATGTTACATTATTAATGTTAGTCACTTGGTCATTGCATTCAGCTTATCCTTCAGTTTATGTTCAACATACGTTTCTATGCCAGTATTCATGTTTTACAGCTTTGTTTATATATCCCTCATTCTCAGTATATTCAAAGTACTAACACATACTTTTGTACTACATCATTTCGTGATGTAGGTTCAGGCGCTTAGCATCCAGACTGCGCTTAGTGCGACTCTCCAGCCCTTACTCAGCATCTCAGTGGTGAGTCCTCATAGTTCAAGGATGATATTTATGTTTATTAATTTGAGTCTTACATTTCAGTTTTCAGAATTTTAGAGTTAGCTGGGGGCTTGTCCGAGCAACTCTCTTCAGTTAGAGGCTTTAGGACATAGAACTAGAATCAACTATTTGGGTTGTCATCTTTACTTTCAGACTTAACACATTTTCATATACTTGATATATTCAGATATGCTTGGATTGTTTTTAAACTTATATACTTAAATCAGTTCAGTTTTCCGCACATATTGTATTTTATCTGAAATTGTCTAGATATGCCAGACCATGGGTTGACTTAGGGTCACTTGTGACACTAAGCACCGTATTATGTACAGGGGGTAGCCTCGGGTCATGAAAAAATTGGTATCAGAGCATCAGGTTCAAGTGTACTAGGGTGTCTGAAGGCCGCACCGAGTAGGGTCTGCTTCATGGATGTGAAGCGCACCACACTTATGGGGGAGAAACTATGAGATGTTATTAGGAAAAACTTCCCTTCCTTCTTTTCCATTTTGTGTTATAGAATATGAACTCTATTTAATATCCTTCTAACTCATGCTCTACGCGTTACAGAAATGCCTCCCAGAAGATCCAATGCAAGGAGAAACGGGAATCAATAGGCACCAGCAGCTCTAGCAGACCGTCTTAATGAACAAGTTACTCATGCTGAATTTAGGGCTACTTTTCAGGTTCTTTCTCAGGCCATGACCACTCAGGTCAACCAGCAGGCTGTGGTACTAGCTGCACCTCAGAATAACTTTGTCGCAGCTAGAATTTGAGACTTTGGTCGTATGAATCCTCCATAGTTTTATGGTTCCAAGTCCAGAGAGTATCCACATGAATTTATTGACGACATTAAAAAGGTGAAAAAGATTATGGGTGTCACTCCGGGTGAGAGTGCAGACTTTGCCGCTTACCAGCTGAAAAGAGTGGCTTATACTTGGTATTAGCAGTGGAAGGAGTCTCATTGTGCTAATGCAGGTCCAGTTGATTCGAACCACTTCAAGACTGTATTTCTAGACATGTTTTTCCCACTTGATCTCAGGGAAGCCAAGGTCTAAGAGTTCATTAGCTTGAAGCTGAATGATATAAGTGTAAAGGAGTACTCACTCAAGTTCTCTCAGTTGTCTAAGTATGGTCCGGCAATGGTAGCCATCTCCAGAGCCCGCATGAGTAAGTTTGTGTCTGGTGTTTCCGATGATATGGTCAAGGAGTGCTAGATTGCTATGCTGGTTAAGGAGATGGATATCTCCTGGTCGGTGACCTATGCTCAAAAAATCAAAGAGGAAAAGATCAAAGAGAGGGGAGGAGACAACAAGAGATCTAGAATAGGTGACTTTAACTACTCTCAGTAGAGGTCATATGGTGGCAACCACTCTCAGTTCCGCTAGAAATCTTCAGCTCCAGCCCCATCTTTCGCTAATGCCCCAGTGCCTATGTTTAGACTGGACTGTCGGGATAATGAGCCAGGCTCTAAGTAACAAGGAAGTGTCACTGGAGGGCCCACTCATCTAGTTTGCAAGAAGTGTGGTAGAAATAACCAAGGTTTGTATATGGTAGGCAGTGGAAATTGTTTTGGGTTTGGTAAATCAGGTCACATGATGAAAGATTGCCCAATACTTTTTAGAAGGGCAATGATGCTCGCCCACAAAATCAGGCTAGTTCTACAATAACTCCAGTAGATCACCCAACTCAGCAGGGTGCCTCTTCTAGTGTAGGTGGTGGTCAGCGCCAAAATAGGCTCTATGCTCTTCAGGCTTGACAGGACCAGGAGGATTCTCCCAATGTGGTCACGGGTACATTACAAGTTTTTCATACTCATGTTTATGCACTATAAGATCTTTGAGCTACACTTTCCTTTATAACTCCCTATATAGTATCAAACTTCGGTGTCAGTCCAGAAATCCTCCCAGAACCCTTCTCAGTCTCTGCTCTAGTTGGTGACTCAGTTATAGCTAGACGGGTGTACAAAAATTGCCCTGTCACAGTTTCCCAGAAAGTCACCTCAGCCGATCTCGTAGAGTTAGAAATGATTGACTTTAATATTATTCTAGGAATGGATTTATTACTCTCATGTTATGCCTCTGTTGATTGTAGGACTTGGATCATTCATTTCCAGTTTCTAAATGAGCCAGTCCTACAATGGTAGGGCAATACCACAGTACCTATAGTTCAATTCATCTCTTACCTTAAGGCCAGAAAAATGATTTCAAAAGGGTATATCAATCATCTTTTTCAGTTTAAGTATTCAAATTCTGAGACCCCAACTCTTGAGTCAGTCCCACTAGTTAATGAATTTCTAGAAGTGTTTCCAGAAGACCTTCTCGAGGTTCATCCTGAAAGGGAGATTGACTTCGGGATATATCTCCTTTTAGATACCCAGTTTATCTCAATTCTGTGCTTAAGGAATTTAAGGAACAATTGGAAGACCTTCTAGATAAGGGCTTCATCAGACCCAACATCTCTCCATGGGGTGCTCCTATACTTTTTGTGCTTAAGAAAGATGATTATCTTAGGATGTGCATCGACTACCGTCAGTTGAACAAAGTCACAATCAAGAATGAGTATCCCATTCCCAGGATTGATGACTTGTTTGAAAAACTTCAGGGTGCTAGTTGCTTCTCTAAGATAGACCTTAGATCTGGCTATTATCAGCTCAGAGTCAAAAAGTGTGACATTTTGAAGACGGCCTTCAGAATAAGGTATGGCCACTACAAATTCATAGTTATGTCATTTGGACAAACGAATGCTCCTGCAACTTTTATGGATTTGATGAACAGGGTGTTCAAGTAGTATTTAGACTTATTTGTCATTGTATTTATCGATGATATACTTATATATTCTCAAAGCAAGGAAGAGCATGTAGATCATTTGAAAGTGGTGTTTCAAACTCTCAAGGATCGCTAGCTATTTGTCAAGTTCAGTAAATGTGAATTCTGGTTGAAATTAGTTGCTTTCCTTGGCCATGTGGTGTCTAATGAGGGTATTTGAGTTAATTATCAAAAAATTGAGGCAGTGAAAAACTGGCCCAGACCCACCACTCTGATAGACATCAGAAGTTTCTGAGGTTTGGTTGGTTATTACTAGAGGATTGTTGAAGGATTTTCATCCATAGCTACCCCATTGACCAAGTTGACCCAGAAAAAGGTTAAGTTTCAATGGTCAGATTAATGTGAGAAAAGTTTCCTAGAGTTAAAGACTAGGTTGACTATAGCTCCCGTTTTAAGTCTGCCATAGGGTTTAGATAATTTTGTGGTGTATTGCAATACGTATAGAGTTGGCTTGGGTTTTGTCCTGATGCAGCGTGGTAAGGTCATAGCTTATGCATCCAGACAACTTAAGATTCATGAGAGAAATTACCCAACTCATGACCTTGAGCTTGCAACAATTGTTTTCACCCTAAAGATTTGGAGACACTACTTATATGGTGTTCATATAGATGTGTTCACAGACCATCAGAGCCTCCAGTATGTGTTCACCCAGAAAAAGTTGAATCTTCGTTAGAGGTGATGGCTCGAGTTCCTCAAAGATTATGATATGAATGTGCTCTACCATCCGGGTAAAGCCAATGTGGTGGTTGATTCCCTCAACAAACTATCCACGGGTAGTGTGTCACATATTGAGGAATAGAAGAAAGAATTATTCAAGGATGTTTATAGGCTTGCTCACTTAGGTGTTTGCCTCATGGACATGATAGATGATGGTATGATAGTCCAGAATGGGTCAAAATCTTCGTTGGTAGCTGAAGTAAAAGAGAAACAAGACAGTGATCCCACATTACTTCAGTTGAAAGGGGTAGTTCATCAGCAAAGGATAGAGGCCTTCTCCCAAGGGGTTGATGGTGTGGTTCTCTACCAGGGTCGTGTGTGTGCGCCTAATGTGGATGAGTTAAGATAGCATATCCTTACGGAACCTCATAGTTGCAGATATTATATTCATCCCGGTGCCACTAAGATGTACTGTAATCTATGGGAAGTCTATTGGTGGAACGATATGAAGAGGGACATTGCAGATTTTGTGGCTAAGTGTCCCAATTGTCAGCAGGTGAAGGTAGAGCATCATAATCTAAGAGGTGTGACTAAGGATTTTAGCATTTCTACTTGGAAGTGGGAAGTGATCAACATGGATTTCATTACAGGTTTTTCTCGCACTCGCCAATAGCACCACTCTATTTGGGTGATTGTGGAAAGAGTGACTAAATTAGCCCATTTCCTAGCAGTTAAAACTATAGATTCAGCATAGGAGTATGATAGACTATACATTTATGAGATATTCAGGTTGTATGGGGTTCCCTTGTTTATCATCTCAGATAGGGGTACTCAGTTTACAACTCATTTATGGAAGTCATTTCAGAAAGGTCTTGGTACTAAGGTAAACCTTAGCACAACATTTCATATGCAGACGGATGGTGAGGCAGAGCATACCATTCATACCTTAGAGGACATGTTGAGGTCTTGTGTGATCGATTTCAAGGGTAGTTGGAATGATCACCTACCCCGCATAGAGTTCTTCTACAATAACATTTTTCATTCCAGTATTCAGATGGCCTCATTGAGGTACTTTTTGGGCATAGATACAGATCACCGGTTGGTTGGTTTGAAGTAGGTGAAGTAGCCTTGATTGGGCCAGATTCATTTCATGAAGCTATGGATAAAGTTTAGCTTATTAGAGAAAGCTTAAAGACAGCTCAGAGTCGTCAGAAGTCTTATGCCGATGTGAGGAGGAGGGACTTAGAGTTTGAGATTAATGATTGGGTTTTCTTAAAAGTGTCACCCATGAAGGATGTGATGAGATTTGGAAAGAAAGGCAAGATCAGTCCCCGATATGTAGGCCCTTACAAAATTCTGAAAAGGATTGGTAAGATGGCTTATGAGTTAGAGTTGCCAGCAGAACTAGAAGTGGTTCATCCAGTTTTCCGTGTATCATTATTGAAAAAGTGTGTTGTTTATGCAACATTGATTGTGCCCTTAGATAGCATGGTTGTGAAGGATAGCATCACCTATGAGGAGGTCCAATCAAGGTTCTTGACCGCCAGATTCATAGGTTGAGAAATAAGGAAGTCACTTCGGTGAAAGTTTTATGGAGGCTCAGTAAGTTGAGGGAGCTACTTGGGAAGCAGAAGCAGCAATGATGGCAAAGTGCCCTCACCCCTTTCCTTTTGATCAAGTTTCAGCTTGAGGTAATATTTCCTCTCTAGTCCCTCAGTTTCCTTATATGCATGTCAGTCCCAGTATCATTGTTTCCTAGCTTTTCCAAGTATCTTCAGCATGTCTCATGTCCTTTGAACTAGACTCAGTCAGATATCAACTTCTAGTATTCAGTTGGTAGGGATTACAACCCTTTCCCTCCAAACTCAGCTTGTTTAGTTTTCATTCAGGACGAATGAGCCCAAGGGAGAGATATTGTAACACCGAAGAATTCAGACTGGAATTTAAAACCCAAAATCTCAGAAAAACTCAAAATTTCATCTGCAAGTATTATTCCCCATGGGCTGACCCACAGGGGTTGGAAGTCTAAAGGCCCATCAGATTCATCGTAGGAAGAGCCCAGTGGCTCTAGTTACTAACCTCAACTCGACAAAAGTCCCCACGGGCATCAGAAGTTCAACGAGCTGTGGGACAAGTCGTGGGAAACCACCAGTGCCCACCCCAGACCTCCTATGTCCCGATGGGCAGTCACCACGGATGGCACAGATGTGACGGGCTATGGGAACCATCATGCGGACCGCCCAGAGGCCAGACCATCCTGGCCCTCTCCGACGCCTGGGTTCGATGGCCTGTCGCAGGTCCAACGCCCATTAAGTAGCCTGTCTGGCGAAGGAAAATTCTACAATTTTGTTTTTAAGTTGGGGGAATTCTGGTCTTTTCCCAATCCTTTTAACTCTGACCCTAAGTTATTTTAGGGGTAATTAAATGGACTTTTATGCTTTTCCCCTCAATATTCCTAAACTAATCTGCACTTAGAGAACTCTAAAAGAAAAAAAAAGTGTTTCCTGTCAAGAACAAGCAAGAGGTTTTCTTCAAGTTCAGCCCCTAAAATCATAAGGTTCCTTTGTAGGATCTTCTTCCAGGTATGTGGGATTTCATCAGTGGGTTCCTTTCACCCATTGAGTCCCTAAATTCAGTCTAATTCTCCAGTTTGCAAGTAGTTCTTCAGACGTAGAGTTTTAGAATTCTATGAAGTTGGTGTATTTCACTTTCGTTGATGATATATTGGATTCATTAGATGTTCCTAAAACCTAGGATAGACATTTACTCAGATTTCATATAGCCTTATCATGTGTGATTTCAGTATCTTCAGTTCATGCATGCTAAACTAATGTTATAGTCAGTTATGCTTCAGAATTAGAATTCTATCAGTTTCAGTATTATTATATTGCATTCTCAGATGATTATCAGTATTTGATCTATTAAGTACTTCAGTTGCATTCATTTCTTATACATTCAGTAGGGAGTAGGCTTAGTAATGAGCAGACGAAGGGATGAAGGCTCAGCTATCAGCTTAGGCTGAGACCTTTAGTAGCACTCCCTAAGTCCCAGAACTACGGAGCCACCGTAGATATAAAAAGGGTCATCTGTCAAATTAGGCCGGTCACCCTGGTCCCTTGTGGACATCAGTTTAGTGGATCCACGTTAGATTTGCTTGTACCCATGGTAAGGTATGAACACCCTTCTATCCAGGGTGACATGTTGGCCCCACAGTTAGCTCAGCTCGGGGTGTGTCGGTTAATAGTGACTCCTACAGTCAGACTCAGCATTGCATTGACCTTGTATTCAGTTATTCAGTTCAGCTCAGCATGTTACAATATTCATGCTAGTTTCTTGGTCATTGCATTCAGCTTATCCTTCAGTTCATGTTCAGTATATGTTTCTATGACAGTATTTATGTTTTACAACTTTTTTTATACATCCCGCATGTTCATTACATTCAAAGTAATGATGCATACTCTTGTGCTACATCATTTCATGATGCAGGTTCAGGTGCTCAGCATCCAGATCGCACTTAGTGCGCCTCTCCAGCCCTTACTCAGAAGCTCAATGGTGATTCCTCATAGTTCGAGGACAATAGTTATGTTTATTCATTTTAGTCTTACATTTCAGCTTCCAGAATTTAAGAGTTAGCTGGGTCTTGTCCTAGCAGCTCAATTAAGTTAGAGGCTTTCAGACATCGAACTAGAATTAGCTATTTGCGTTGTCAGCTTTACTTTCATACTTATCACATTTTCATATACTTGATATATTCAGATATGCTTGGATTGTTTTCCAACTTATATACTTAAATAAGTTCAATTTTCTGCGCAGATTGTTTTTTATCAGAAATTATGTAGATATGCCAGACCATGGGTTAGCTTGGGGTTACTGGTGAAGTAAGAATCATGTTGCATCCAGGGGGTAGCCTCGGGGCGGGACAATGCTAGAATAAGAGTGGGTCATTATGGAATGCATCATAACTCCCTTCTAGAACTCATCACCACTAGAAACTCAAGACTTTTCTTGGTTCAACACCTCATCATCTCCCCTTTAGTGCAAAGGTCACTATCTTAGGCTTGTAGAACTATTCTGTAAAGAGATCTATAAGTACAACACTCGGCCCTGCGGGGTGTCACTATACACATGAATGCTAATCTCACCTAGACATTATATTTGAAAAGAAATACCAACTCTTTTCTAGGCCATTCCTTTTAGAGACACTATTCTTAACTTTCTCCAACCTCTATAGTCGAAATATTAAATCTTAGCTCTCTTGGGCGCACACATCCACATTCTATAATACTTAAAAATCTACTCTTGACTTCTTAGTCTACTAACATTTATCTAACCTCATATCTACCTAATTTAATGAATCCTAAAATTATACCAAGAGGCTCTACAATGTCCCATTTGATCCACAATTCCCTCAATTCCATTCCAATGGGCGCCAAATAATAACCACTTAGCCTCTTCCATATTGAGACTCAAGAACACTAATCAGGAACACCTAACACTTAGCAACTTAAAACCTCATCTAACAACATATTACCACTGGTACAACTTATCCTTATAAACTTAAGGCTTTTACTTATATAATGACTTAGCCACAATTCACTGCTTCAACACTAGTTCTCATGTATATATCATGCTTACACATTCAAACCTTTACTAAGTTATTAACCTTATCCTTCTCACGCACCATGTCAAGCATGCAAGACCAGCCTTATAAAAGTAATATTATCATCCCCAACTATCATTCTTTCTACCTTGGTGACCATCTCTGACTCAAGCTTAGTGTCTAACACTAAGTAAAGTTAACATCACAACTTAGCATGTTATTCAGGATTACGACTACAAGATAGAAATTAAGAAACTTTGGGTCTAATAAAATCACATGATAAGGATAGTCGATCTTAATCTTAGAATATAATCCATTGCAGTATATTAGCACATCCTCCCTTCTCACATCACATCTACATACCCATGCATACATGTAAACTATCTTCAAAGTTCTATAAACATCACTAAGTCTCCCTCTTCGAATTTCCCCAAATTGAAGCCCAAATTTACAATCTCGTAATCACTCTATCCTTAAATCCACAACCTATAATTGGTATATACTACTACAATAGCAAGCCACCATAAGCTTCTTCCCTTTTTCAAATAATTAAAAAGAGCGTCTTAATTAACCACTTTACTTCAACTAATCGTCATAAAATTTTCTAATCTTGCTACACTAGAACCCACACCAAATGGGCATACCCCCTCCATTCACTCACTTAGTGAGTTCAAGGCTCTAGCTATATTTTTCTATCATTTAGTACCTGTACACTCCGACTTCTAAACTCATGACTCCATATATCACTGGCCTTGGGATCATCTCACTACTCATCTCATAACACCCTAGTTTAAACTTTCTCTTGGGTGGAAAATTCTATCCCAACACTCGCATACATACCTTTCCCCCTTGAGCATGATAGCTGCAACAAAGTTTTTAAAAGGGTCTGAAAACACATCTTACTTTGGCTCGAATGCGTGGTTTAAGAAAATGGGGGTTTACTCTTAGAATCAGTAGGCTTTGAGGAACTAATGGACTCCTCTCAAGTCCTTGTACAGATTCATAACCTTTTGGATGACTCAGCCTAATAGAATTACATCATAATGAGTCTGAGCCTTTGCACTTCTATCACCTCGAAGATAAAGCATAGTCAATGGAGTTAGGGAAGAGTAGGAAATCTGGATAAGTTTCTTATGGAAAATACTATTGCACGATCTAGAGTATGAAAGAATGAGGAAACATTTCCTAAATACCCTATAGTCTCTCGATTATAAGTGTGGTGCACAACACACCCATAAGCAATACTCTACTAGACACAGCTTCGTAGACACTCTAGGACCATGTACCTGCTCTGATACCAAGTTATTCATGCCTGAGACCAGGCCCTGGACATAACATACAACCTAGACCAATGAAGGACCAAGAAGACCCGTTGGCATAACATTATGAGCATTAAAATAAGTATTTGTGAAAAAAGGACCCATTTGATAACATCATTAAAACATAATTATAAATTTACCAAGTGTTGGGAACAAAACATTTAAATAACATCTATATAGGTCTACAAAGACTCTAACATAAGAATGAAATATCTATGCCAGGATATGTTCCTGACAATACCATAAAATGAAAACCCAGGTTTAACAATAAGGATTTAAAATGACTTCCGTAAGATGGAGGGCTCACCACTTGCTAATGTTGTCCTGAACAATCCTGACGCTGCACAGAACCATGAGAAAGTGTCTTTGAACCTACATCATAAAATGATGTAGCATCCGAGGATGATTAGTACAATAAGTACTGATATGCAACCCAAGGATACAGACAATAGAGTTTATAAAGCAAGTCATAAGCATCGTGACATAAATCATAATAGTAAACAAAATATGGAGCAAGTATTCAATACATTTTATGAAACCATTTATTAACATTACTTCTGAACTAGATGGTTTAACCGACATGTTATACATAATACACCACGGGCTATATGAGTCCGATCAATGATCGACTGGTTGAGCCCCAATTGATGTTTTCCACATGAATTAGGATCCTTTTATATATAATAGCATAAGGCCTACATAAATCATCCTCGTAGAGGAGAAACATAAGGTCATCCAATTAAGGAGTGAACCATCCTCTACATCAGCAAAACATAGATTTTGGGTAGTGAACTTTATGGAATTATACGTCCTCGGTTAACCATCTAATTCTCTTTAAGCCCATATTTTATTCTTCTCAAAATAATAAGTAAAACATTCGTTAGGGACACTTAATATTCTTGAGGCATTCATAAATTGGTATCGTCATACCAAGACTTACAAGTAGTACATATCATGTCGTATCCATTCATAAAATCATACACCATTTTCATCATCATTATAAAGTATTTAAACACATTTAATATATCCCTCAAAGGTTGGCAATTTCATAATTAGTAAATAACCATTTTAAAACCGAGGAACGTAGAAATCCTTTTATTTTCTACCAAAAGTCAAGATTTAAACAGTAAAATAATTTACAAAAGAATCATGAATTTAGATCTGCCCCAAAAAGCTTTTCATAATAGTAAGGTTTTGTATTTCAAGTAATAGGTTGCAATCCTCAAATATATTTAACAAATAAAGAATAATTTCTTAAAGAGAGTCCGTACCTTCAAGTAAATTCTCCTTTCGAAAATCGTTCAACAAATCCACATTCAAAACCCTCATAAATATCACTTTATATCTAGGAAAATCAACTACTAATAAACTTATTTGAAAGAGAATTTTTCAACATACCAGTTTGACGAAGAAAATCTAAGAAAATCTAGAGATTTGACCCTTGAAGATTGAGCCCTAAGTGTTCTTATTTCTAAGTTCCTTTGGGAGAATGAATCGTATGTTTTTGAATAAATGAATCACTTTAGGGACTTAGGGATATATAGAATAGGTGAGGACTTTTGGGTAAGAAAAGGACCAAAAGATCCTTTAAAACGTGTGAGAAAATCAAAGGAGGCGTCGCTGGGCACCACCTCTATGCCATGGGTCTATCGTGGAGGCTGGCCACCATGACACATTGCTATCGCAGAGGTCCAGCTCTGTGACATGGAGGTATCGTGTACCTCCACTATTTTGTGCCAAAATCTAATTTCTGCATAAACCGAGAAGTGTCTAGTAAAATAGGCATAAATTTTTACTTGGGACTCGGATCGAACACGGTCAGTAGCGTTAGAAAGAATACTAAAAAATATTTAATTTTATGGTTCATGGGATATGTAACTCTTTATATAATAGGATAAATCATTATTGGAAGCTTACCCTATTAAAAAGTTATTCAAAAATTTAGTCTGTAGAGAATCTTTCAATTTAACTTGTGCTAGAGGTTCCATAAGACCTTAATTCACATCCATTGCATTTTCCACATTTATGAATTGATATTCACACCGAGGTACAATAGGATTCATTATGTTTAGTCCCCACTACATACTTAAAAGGGTTCAAAATCTTAGCCCAAAAAATTTGGGGTGTTACAGTTGAGATATACAAATCGTGTGAAAGTGATTTGCGATTGCATAGCCTGAAAAGACCTTGTGTAAAGGTCAATCTTGATTTGTGTCATAATATAATTCTCGAGGATGGGGTCATTTATGTTTGAGGTAAGTTTTCATTCAAGTTATGAGTTTGTGCCGTCAATGACTGTAAGCACCCAATAAGTTTCTGGTAGCTACTAGAGGCTGTGTGAGGCATGTAGCTTGTTTTCTATGTTGTTTTACAAGTGTGGTATAGTCTGGTATATATGGGAGGTTCTTCTTGAAATTTAAAAAGTTTTTAGCCTTACTCGTGCATTTTATCTCATATTCAAGGACGAATATTCCTAAGGGATAAAGGATGTAACA
Organism: Jaltomata sinuosa; assembly: GCA_003996215.1. NCBI lineage: Eukaryota > Viridiplantae > Streptophyta > Magnoliopsida > Solanales > Solanaceae > Jaltomata > Jaltomata sinuosa. The sequence goes on along the minus strand of QJPP01001150.1, from coordinate 115,135 downwards.
CCCCGGGTGTAGATGATTGTCTTCCGTCCTGTATTAAAGGATTACGAGCCTAAATTTGATAGTTTTATTATAAAATTGTGTGATTCGAAAACACTTGATTAAATTGGAATTTCATAAAAAGAATATATTTTTTTATCTTCCTAAAATGTCTTAAATATTTATGAAAAAATCATTAGTTATGATATATTAGTGTATGTATTCATTTTGTAAGTTTTTTTTATAATCTATTGGCATTTTAATGGAGATAATAAATTTATTTATGTTGAAAAATTACTATTATATGAGGTAGGTTTTATTCGAAATAATTTTCTATCAACAATGGTATATTCAAGAACTTATATTTATTTTATCATGAACCTACGCAATACCCGAGGCCATGCGCAATGGGACAAGAAATATGAAAGGTGACACCTCCACTCTCATCCACGTGGAAGAGTACAACATAAACATGTACATACATTATGACTACTACTTAACCTTATTTTTATTATTACTACATAAACATGTACATACATTAGGAATACTACTTAACCTTATTTTTTTATTAATAATATTATGTACCTTTCAATACTTTATTAGATAAGTAATTAATGCCTCCATCTTTTCACAATTACTCACTGCCTTGTCTCATTATATATGTGTATATCATCACATTAAACTTCAACACTTTCTTTTCAATTGAACTTTGAGAAACAAATCCCAGAAAACATTTATTTTCTTTTTGCTCCACATATGTATATGACATATAGATATATAGGCATATAAGTGCATACATGCACGTTGAATAAAAAGGGAAGATTTAGTAGGAAAATATTTTTGGCATTATATTCAATAACCAACAGGGAAACTGATTATCTATATCAAGTTATTCGAGCTCGAATTCAAGGTATGTAAAGGCTATTTTTTATTGCATCACTTTTTAAGATCTGATATATTCGTGTCTAGCGTGTTATCGAAAAGTCAATTGTTATATATCTCTAAATTATTGTTGATTCTATTCTTGTTAAAAACTCATATTCAGTGATACTGGATTAATGTTAAGTTGGAGGTAAGAGGTGGGGCATATATGGTTGTGGTTATCGGAGGCGATTGTCGAATTATTCGTGCTATTGTGGCTATTGTACAAATGAGGTACATTGGCTTTTGGGTACTTGTGGTCTACCTTCAAAGCTTGTGTTGTATTGTATTGTGTGCTGCATGTTATACTATGTTTTATTCCATTTTGTGTTTATGACTGTCTAGAAGGCTCGTGAGGACCTGTATGGTGTGAGACCTTTTTGCATGGTTGACCCATGGCTTTGTGATGACTTGTAAGGCATGAGACCTTTATTTATGGTCGAGCACATGGAATTATGAGGACCTTTAAGGAATGAGTATTTTTTGGCATGGTCTGTCTTGTGTATTGCTCTACCATAAGGCATGAGCTTGTTCCGCAGGTTGAGACTATGTATTGTGCACCTTTTGGGTCGTGATTGTACCTAGCAGGGTTGATTGAATTGTGTTGTTCATCTTGTATTGCATTCCTATGTTATGGTTCTTCTGGTTTGTTGTATTTTGAGGTTCAAAGGAGATGTGTGGCCGAGGTTGTGGTCATTGTGGGGCATGAGTAGGGAAGAATATGGTAGTGTTGGGATGACCTTATGACTGTGCAGGTTGTGGATGGAAATTGGTATTATTTTCATGTCAACTTATACCGTATGGTGATTTCAGTTTCACTTATGTGGTTTTGTCGCCTTACATATTCAATATATTCTTTCGTACTAACGTCCCTATTGCCTAGGGCACCACTTACATCCATACAGGTTATCAGGTAGAAAGTGGGCGTTGTTTCGTGTGGCCGAGTGCAACTTAAGATTGGTAATGCTCCATTATTTTTGGAGTTTTTGAGTCTAGAGTCTTTTTTAGATTTATATCGATAATGGTTTTGTCGGGGCTCTGTCTCGACCTGTGGGTTGTAGTTGTTTATCTTAGAGAGTTGTAGACATTTGTTATAGTTTTGGTAGTCAGGTACGACCTGGTTGGCCTTATATTTGACTTTTGTTATATTCGAGTTTGTCTTCATTGCTTTTTATTTTATTTGGCTTAACCTTAACGGCTCACCCATGTTGTGTAGTTCAGTTTTTGTTGCTTCGCTCGAATAGGTGTGGCACAAGGTGCCAGTCGCGTCTCCTTGGGTTTTGGGGCATGACAAATAGTGTAGAGCTAGGATCAATTAATGAATATACATTATGTGAAAAGATGGACAATGTACATGTAACTACATTGGATGAAGTCTCCAAATTCTGTCGGTCCGCTAAAGTATATGTACGATTCTGAACTCCATTGGAACTAGCTGCTCCTCTACCACCTCTACTACAGCCCAAAGGCACATGTGTCCCCCTACCTAAAGAAGGAACCGATGATGACGATGCAACAATCGTTCCAGTATGCTATGCCATACTATCCATGCTCCTTTGACGTCAGTTTCTTATCATATGTCCCGGTGTACCACACCAAAAGCAAGCATTTATCCCAAGATGACATATACCTCAATGATTTCTCCCACAATGCTTATAATACTGTCTAGAAAGTCTTGATTGGCTCATACTTCCCTGTTCTTGGTACCCCGCTACTTGTGAGCCTTGACTCTTACTTCTTTTTCGAAACTCATTGCTCCATAACATTGAAACTGAGGTAAAGCACTAGCTATAGAGTATGAAGATGATGGTCTAGGCAGTCTATTAGGAAATCGAGGCCTAAAATCACCTTGGGATGGTGTAAACAACCCCATAGATTTGGCCTACTTGAAATACGATCTTTTTGACTCTTGTGTCTTTCTTCTTTGCCTTTGATCCTTCATCTTTTGTGCAAAAGCTTTTATCCTTGCAATATCCATGTCTTTATTTAAAGCAACAATAGTACAATCTCTAACAAGATACGAATCCAATCTATCCACGTATCGATGAACTCTATCCTCCATAGTAGCTACTACATTAGAAGTATACGTGGCCAAAGAATTAAACTTAAGACTATACTCTCATGCTCATATTCCCTTGGTGAAGATTTAAGAACTGAGTTGCGCGGGCCTCCCGGATCTCCAATGGAAAATAACGGTCAAGGAATGCCCTTTGAACCCTTTCCATTTAGCTAAAAGGTGCATTTGTACCCCTAGATTATTTCCAAGTGTCGTACCATAATATAGCCACACCCTTTAATCTATATGTTGCTAGCTCAACTTCTTCTTTACCAGATACATGCATAATATCCAAGGTCCTTTGCTTTTGATCAATAAAGTCTTGTGAATCTTCATTAAGATCTGACCTGGTGAATGATGGAGGGTCCAAATTAAGGAAATCACATACATGCACACTAGCTGCCCTATTTGCACCACTGGTACCTGCAAGTGGACCTGTGCACTTTTGTCTTTGATCAACAACTATAAAAGTCAACAATTGGACCGCATTCTTTAAATCTTGCTCAGTAGCATAACAGGTGGTTCTTAGGGTGTTGCTGCCCTACTTAGCTCTTCTGGGTATAGAGGAGTCGAGGAATTCCATGATAGAGACTCATCTTGAGCCTCACTTTGATTAGCTCGTGTAGGGGGTGATTTGTTGGTCCCTTCTCCAGCAGCCAAATCTACTTGCTAACCTATACTCTTATATCTCTTTATAACTGACACTTTTTCTATAATTAAAATAATTTAAAGGTTAGATACGATAAACCTACAACATTGGCACTATAACACGATGTAAGAGATGAAAGAAAAGAGACCACTCCTAAGTGTATCGTAGCCTCTTATTTATAGATGTCGTGCACAACACACCCATAAGCAAGACACTACATACACACGTTTTTGTAGACTCAATAGGATGACCTGCTCTGATAGCACTTTTATCACGCCTCAAATCTCATCAAGACAGATAGGCATCCGATGCCCCAAATGCTTGAGAGAACCAACTTATAACCTATGCATACCATGCATAAAACTATGACAATCATAAAGCTTCGATAGGTATATATATAAGCTACAATGATAAAAGACCAACATATGTAGGCCCAAAACATATGAACATGACTTATCCGTTGAGGCCATAATTGTTAAGAGATAAGACACAACTTCACTTTATACATTAGTCTATAAAGCCTCTATAAGATAGATAAATTATTTTAGGTCGGGATAGGGCCTCGATGTCACTCCCCCAGGCTACCCCCTTGATGCAACACAGTGCTTAGTGTCACAAGTGACCCCAAGATAATCCATGGTCTGGCATATCTAGACAAACTGTGATAATATACGAACTGTGCAGAAAATTGAACTGATCTAAAAAATATAAGTTGAAAAAAGAAGAAGTCCAAACATGACTGAATATATAATAAAAATTAGAATATAGTAAGTTTGGAAATAAAACTGACAACCCAATAGTTGATTCTAGTTCTATGTCTAAAAGCCTCTAACTGATATGAGTTGCTGGAACAAGCCCCCAGCTAACTCTAATAATTTGAAAACTGAAATGTAAAGATGAAAGATAAAAGCATATCTATCATCCTCAGACTATAAGGACTCACCACTAAAGCTGCTGAGTAAGGAATGGATGTCAAGCTAAGCGCGGTCTAGATGTTGAGCGCCTGAACCTACATCATACAATGATGTAGAACAAAAGTATGCATCAGTACTTCGAATGTACTGAGCATGCACGATATGTACTAAGCTGAATAATACAAAGACTGAACAATATAAAGACATGTTGAAGCATAAATTTAAAGACATGCTGAATGCAGTAACCAAGTACTATCATGAGTATATAACATGCTGATGGAATACCTGAATACACACTCAATGTGATATGAGTCTGACTGTGGGAGCTACTATTAAGCGACATACCCCAAGCTGAGCTAACTATGTGGCCAACCTGTAAACCTGGATGGAAGGGTGTTCATACCTTGCCAAGGGTAAAACCAAATCTGATGTGGATCCACAATACTAATGTCCACAAGGGACGAGGGTGTACAACCTAATTTGAAAGCTGACCCCTTTCATGCCAATGGTAGCGCCGTAGTTCTGGGACTTAGGGACTTCTACTAAAGGTCATAGCCTAGTATGAGCGCTGAGCCTTCATTTCTTCGTCCACTTGGTACTAATCTACTCCCAACTGAATGTAAAGCAATGAAATGCAAACTGAAATACAGGATAGCTCAAATACTAGAAATCATCTAAAAATTCAACATACGTATACTGAAACTGATGGCATTCTAAATCTGAAGCATAATTGTCTAGATTATCTGACTAGCAAGTATAAATTATTAGTACTGAAATTAATACATGCTAGGTTTACTGAACCCTGTATAACTGACTATGCTAATTCTCCAAGAAACATGTAATAATTATCATATAAGCAATAAAATCTGAGTGTAGTGATTCCCTAAGGTTTAGAAACCCTAGGTCTAAAGAACTAATGGAGAACTGAAGAACTGAACTGAATGTAGGGACCCAATGGGTGAAAGGAACCTACTAGTGAAATCCTACATACTTGGATGAGAATACATAGAGAAATCCTTGGATTTTAGGGGTTGAGCTTGAAGAAGACCTTCTACTTGTTCTTGAGATAAACTGTTGCCTCTTTTCTCCTTTTCTTTCTAAGTGTCTGATGATTTTAGGAGAATGGGTGATTTAGGTAGTTTTTGATTGATTAGTTAAGCTTAGATTATGCAAAACATCATAGCTTAGGCCTTAAAAGATATAGGAAAGGTCCAGAATACCCCTAGGAAATTTAAAAGAAAACTGCTAAAATTCTCGTCTCACGTTCTACGGACGGGTTTCACGGTCCTTGTATGCTTCCACGGCCCATAGAACCATGTCGTGGTTCCTAGGCCCTTTTGTCAAGTTGCAAGTCTAAGTTCCACGACTTAGGTTCACGACCCATGGAACCATTCATGGTTCATGGAACCCTATCGTGGTTCCTGAGGTATTGATGACCCTTAGGTATGAGTTCTATGAGACCATTCCATGACCCGTGGATCATTCCACAACACATGGAAAGAAGTCATGGTTCATAGGGACAGTTGGGTCTCAGGTCTTAGTTCCACGAGTGGAATCTATGACTCATGGATCATTCCACAGTTCGTGGTTCCGACTCTTGGTCTCTACCCCAACTTGGTTGGTCTCTATCTGAGTTTCATGAGTGCAGTCCACGGCTAGTGGACTGTTCCACGGCTCATAGATCTGACTCATGGATTGACTGACACTTGAAATTTTATTTCTTTCTGGTTTTCTGAGCAAAGTCTAGGCTTAGAAGTTCTGGGGTGTTACAATATCTCCCCCTTGGGATCATTCATCCTCTAATAAAGACTAATCAAGCTGAGTTTGGAGGTAAATAGCTGCACTTCCTACCAACTGAGTACTAGAAGCCGACATCTAACTGACTTGAGTTGCATGGATATGCAAACATGCTGGAATGCAAGGATAACCGAGAGAACATGACACTTTGACTGAATTACATAAGAGTAAACTAAGAAACTGGAGAGGAACTATTACCTCAAGCTGAATCTGGTTCAGAAGGGAAGAGGTGAGGGTACTTGGCCATCATGGCTGCTTCTACTTCCCAAGTAGCTCCCTTGATGGACTGATTCCTCCACAAAACCTTCACCGAAGCGACCTCCTTATTTCTCAACCTACAAATCTGGCCGTCAAGAATCTCAACTGGAACCTCCTCATAGGTGAGGCTATCCTTCACATCAACACTCTCTAAAGTCACAATTGATGCTGGATCACCAACAAACTTCTTCAATAGAGAAATGTGAAAGACTGGATGAACCGCTGCTAGTTCTGTTGGAAACTCTAACTTGTAAGCCACATTACCAATCCTTTTCAAGTTTCTGTAAGGACCTACATACCTGGGACTGAGCTTCCCTTTCTTGCCAAATCTCATCACACCCTTCATGGGTGATACTTTAAGGAAGACCCAATCATCTATCTCAAATTCTAGGTCTCTTCTTCTCACATCTACGTAGGACTTCTAACAATTCTGAGATGTCTTCAGCCTTTCTCTAATAAGCTAAAATTTCTCCATAGCCTCATAAACTGAATCTTGTCAATTCAAGCTGCTTCACCTACTTCAAACCAACCAACTGGTGACCTGCATCTATGCCCATAGAGTTCCTCATATGGGGCCATCCGAATACTGGAAGGGAAACTTTTATTGTAGGCAAACTCTATGAGAGGTAGGTGATCATCCCACGTACCTTTCAAATTGATCAAACAAGCTCTCAATATGTCCTCAAAGGTATGAATGTTACGCTCTTACTGACCATCCATCTGCGAATGAAATGATGTGTTGAGATTCACCTATGTACCAAGACCTTTCTAAAATGATCACGAGAAATGAGATGTAAACTGAGGACCCCTATCTGAGATGATGGACAAGGGAACCCCATGCAACCTGACTATCTCGCTGATGTAGAGTCTGGCATAATCCTCCATGGAATAAGTAGTCTTCACAGCCAAAAAGTGAGATGACTTAGTAATCCGGTCCACTATCACTCATATGGAGTCATGTTGTCTATGAGTACGAGGTAAACCCATAATGAAATCCATGATAATCACCTCCCACTTCCAAGTAGGAATGCTAATATCCTGAATCACACCTCCTGCTCTCAGATGTTTTACTTTCACCTACTGACAGTTGGGATACTTAGACAAAAAGTATGCAATGTCCCTCTTCATGTCGTTCAACCAATAGACTTCCCATAAATCATGGTATATCTTAGTGGCACTGGGATGAATAGAATATCTAGAAATATTGGCTTCTATAAGGATATATTACCTCAACTCATCCACATTAGGTACACCTAAATGACCCTGGTAGTGAAGTACGTCATCTCCCCCTTGGGAAAAACCTGAACTATCTGTTGATGAACGACACCTTTCAACTGAAGTAATATGGGATCACTGTCTTGTTTCTCCTTTACCTCTGCTAGTAAATAAGATTCTAACCCATTTTGGACTATCACACCATCATTTCACATGTCCATGAGGCAAACTCCTAAGAGAGCAAGCCTATGAACATCCCTGGCTTAATCCTTCCTCTCTTCCTCAACATGTGACACACTACCCATGGACAGTCTGCTGAGGGCATCAGCCACTAGATTGACCTTACCTGGGTGGTAGAGCACATTAATATCATAGTCTTTTAGGAATTCAAGCCACCTTCTCTGACAAAGATTCAACTCTTTCTAAGTGAACACATATTGGAGGCTCTTATGATCTATGAACACGTCTACATGGACACCATACAAGTAATGTCTCCAAATCTTTAGGGCGAGAACAACTACTACTAGCTCAAGGTCATGAGTCAGGTAGTTCATCACATGAATCTTAAGATGCCTGGAGGCATATGCTATGACCTTACCCTGCTGCATCAAGACACAACCCAGGCTGTCCCTGTATGCATCACAAAAAACCATGAAACAATCTAAACCCTCTGGTAGAGTTAACACGAAGTTGTAGTCAACCTGGTTTTCAACTCTAGGAAACTCTTCCCACACTCATCTGACCACTGAAACTTGACCTTCTTTTGAGTCAATTTGTTCAATGGAGTAGCTATAGATGAAAATCCTTCAACAAGCATCCTGTAGTAACTGGCTAAACCCAAAAATCTCCTTATATCTGTTGGAGAGATGGGTCTGAGCCACTTTTTCACTGACTCAATCTTCTAATAATCGACTTGGATTCCCTCACTAGACACCACATGACAAAGAAAAGCAGCTGATTTCAACCAGAATTCACACTTACCGAACTTGGAAAAACTGGCGATCCTTGAGAGTTTGCAACACCACTCTTGAATTGTCTGCATGCTCTTCCTCCTTCGAGAATATATGAGTATATCATTGATGAATACAATGATGAACAAGTTTATATACTGCTTGAACACTCTGCTCGTCAAATCTATGAAAACTGCAGGAGCATTCATTAGTCCATAAGATATAACTACAAATTCATAGTGACCATACCAAGTCCTGAAGGATGTCTTCGGAATGTCACTATCTCTGGCTCTGAGCTAATGATAACCGGATCTGAGGTCTATCTAATAGAAGGAACTAGCACCCTGAATCTGGTCGAACAAGTCATAAATCCTAGGGATGTGATATTTATTCTTGATTGTGACTTTGTTCAACTGACGGTAGTCGATGCACATCCTGAGAGAACTGTCTTTCATAGGTACAAAAAGCACTGGAGCACCCCATGGAGAGATTCTGGGTCTGATAAAGCCCTTATCTAGAAGGTCTTTTAAATATTCTTTCAATTTCTTAAGCTCATCTGGAGCCATTTTATAAGGGGAATCAAAATAGGCTAGGTATCTAGAAAGATATTTATTCCAAAGTCAATTTCCCTTTTGGGAGGAACTCCGGGAAGATCTTCTGGAAAAACATCTGGAATTCATTCACTACTGGTACTGATTCAAGAGTTGGAGTCTCAGAGTTTTAATCCTTAACCTGAACAAGATGATAGATATACCTTTTAGAAATTATTTTTCTGGCCTTAAGGTAAGAGATGAATCGACCTACAGGCACTGAGGTACTACCCTTCCACTCTAAGATTGGCTCATTTGGAAACTGAAACTGAACGATCCTAGTTCTGCAATTGACTAAGGAATAACATGAATGTAGCAAATCCATCCCTAAAATAATATCAAAGTCAGTCATTTCTAACTCTACAAGATCGATTGAGGTGACTTTCTTGGAAACTGTGATAGGGAATTTCTGTATACCCATTTAACTATAACTAGATCACCAACTGGAGTAGAGATTGAGAAAGTTTCTGGGAGGGTTTCTGGACCGACACCAAAATTTACTGCTATATAAGGAGTTAAAAAGTAAAGTGTAGCCCTTGGTTCTAATAATGCATAAACATCTAAATGGAAGACTTGTAATATACCCGTGACCACATTGGGAGAATCCTCTTGGTCTTGTCGAGCCTAAAGAGCATAGAGCCTATTATGGCACTGACCACCACCAATACCAGACGAAGCACCCTGTTAAGTAGGGCGACCTCCTGGAGCTGTTGTGGAATAGCATGATCTGTGGTCTAGTATCCTTGCCCTTCTATGAAGTTGTTGGACAATCCCTCATTTTGTGTCCTGGCTTGCCACACCCAAAACAATTTTCACTGCCAGCCACTCACCTAGGTTATTCCTACCACACTTCTTGTAAACTGGACGAGTGCGCCTGCTAGTGACTGTACCTTGGGACTTAGAGCCTGGTGCCCTATCCCACCTATCCTGCCTGGACCTAGGCACCAGAGCACTAGTAGAGGATGGGACTGGAGGTGAAGATTTGTTGCAGAACTAAGAGCGTTTACCACCTTCTCACCTCTACTGAGAGTAGTTGAAGTCACCTGCCCTAGCTCTCTTACTGTCTCCTCCCCCTATCTTTCATTTTCTCCTTCTGGATCTGCTGAGCATAAGTAACCAACGTGGATATATCCATCTCCTTAACATGCATAGAATTCTTGCACTTCTTGACCACATCATCAGACACACCAGATCTAAACTTACTCATACGGGCCCTAGAGTCATCGCCTTCACACTCATATCATTCTGCTTCAAGTTGATGAACTCCTGGACTTTGGATTCCATGAGCTAAAGTGGGAAAAACCTATCCAAAAAGGAAGTCTTGAAGTGGTTCCAATCCACTGGACCTTCATTAGCACAATGAGACTCCTTCTACTACTGATACCAAGTATAAGCCACTTTGTTCAACTGATAGGCAGCTAAATTTGCACTCTCGATCGGAGTGACACCTACAATATCTGTCACCTTCTGAATGTCGTTGAGAAATTTTTGTGGATCCTCTTCATACTTGGACCCATGAAATTCTGGAGGGTTCATTCCAGTGAACTCTCAAATTTTAGCTGTGATAGAGTTATTCTGAGGTGAAGCTGGTGCCATAGCCTACTGATTGGCCTGAGTGGTCATGGCCTAAGCAAGCACTTAAAAAGTAGCCCTGAATTCAGCATGAGTGACTTTCTCATTCAGAGGGTCTGCTGGAGCTGCTGGTGCCTGCTGGTTCCTTGCGTTGTCTCTTCTAGGAGGCATTTTTCTGAAATGTGTAGAGCATGAATTAGAAGGAGACTAAATAAAGTTCACACTCCATAGAATGAGCTGGAAAGGAAAGAAGGGAAATTGTTCCTAATGACATCTCATAGCTTCTTCCCCATAAGTTTGGCGGGCTTCACAACCATGAAGAAGACTCTACTTGACGGGGCTTTCAGACACCCTACGACAGTTGAACCTGATGCTCTGATACCAAGTTTGACATGCCCCAAGGCTACCCCCTTGATGCAACACGGTCCTTAGTGTCACAAGTGACTCTAAGCTAACCCATGGTCTGGCATATCTAGACAAATTCATACAATATACTAATTGTGTAGAAAAATGAACTGATCTCAAAAATATAAGTTGAAAAAAAAAGTCCAAACATGACTGAATATATAATGAAAATGAGAATATAGTAACTTTAGAAATAAAACTGACAACCCAATAGCTGATTCTAGTTCTATGTCTGAAAGCCTCAAACTGATATGAGTTGCTAGGACAAGCCCCCAGCTAACTCTAATAATTTGAAAATTGAAACATAAAACTGAAAGATGAAATCATATATATCATCCTATAACTATGAGGACTTACCACTAAAGCTGCTCAGTAAGGACTAGAAGTCGAGCTAAGCGCGGTATGGATGCTGAGTGCCTGAACCTACATCATACAACAATGTAGCACAAAAGTATGCGTCGGTACTTTGAATGTACTGAGCATGCGATATATGTACTAAGTTTAACAATCTAAAGACATGTTGAAGCATAAATTGAAAGATAAGCTGAATACAGTAACCAAGTACTACCTTGAGTATTAGCATGCTGACAGAATATCTGAATACATGGTCAATGAAATATAAGTCTGACTGTGGGAGCTACTATTAACCAACATACCCTAAGATGAGATAACTATGGGTCCAATCTGTATTCGGGATGGAAGGGTATTCATACCTTTCCAAGGGTACAAACAAATCTGACCGGGATCCACTATACTGATATCCATAATGGACGAGGGTGTACAACCTAATCTGACAGCTGACCCCTTTCATACCTATGGTGGCGCTATAGTTCTAGGACTTAGGGACTTCTACTAAAGGTCATAACCTAGTCTGACAGCTGAGCATTTATCCCTTCGTCCGCTTGGTACTTAGTCTACTCCCAACTGAATGTAAAGCAATGAAATGCAAACTGAAATACGAGATAGCTCAAATACTGGAAATCATCTGAAAATGCAACATACGTATACTGAAACTGATGGCATTCTGATTCTGAAGCATAATTGTATGGATTAACTGATTAGCAAGTACAAATTATGAGTACTAAAATTAATACGTGGTAGGGTTACTGAACTCTGTACAACTGACTATGCTAATTCTACAAGAAATATGTAATGATTATAATATAAGCAATAGAATCTGAGTGAAGTGATTCCTTAAGGTTTAGAAACACTATGTCTGAAGAACTAATGGAGAACTGAAGAACTGAACTGAATCTAGGGACACAATGGGTGAAAGGAACCCACTAGTGAAATCCCGCATACCTAGATGAGAATCTTTGGAGAAATCCTTGGATTTTAGGGGCTGAGCTTGAAGAAGACCTTCTGCTTGTTCTAGAGAGAAAGTGTCGCCTCTTTTCTCCTTTTCTTTCTAAGTGTCTGATGATTTTAGGAGAATGGGTGATTTAGGTAGTTTTTGAGTGATTAGTTAGGCTTAGATTAATCAAAATGTCGTAGATTAGGCCTTAAAAGTGATAGGAAAGGTCTGAAATACCCCTGGGAAATTTAAAAAAAAATTGCTGAAATTTGTGACTCCGGTTCCAAGGATGGCTTTCACGGTCTGTGGATGATTCCATGGCTCGTATAATCCTATCATGGTTCCAAGGCCCTTTTGTCAAGTTGTGGGTCTGAGTTCCACAAATTAGGTTCACGACCCGTGGAACCATCCACGGTTCATGGAACCCTATCATGGTTCCTGAGGGATTAATTACCCTCAGGTCTAAGTTCTACGAGACTCCACGACCCATGGATCATTCGACGACTCATAGAAATAGGTCATAGTTCATAGGGACAGTTGGGTCTCAGGTCTGAGTTCCACGAGTGGAATCCACGACTCGTGGATCATTCCACGGTCCGTGGTTCTGACTCATGGTCTCGACCCCAACTTGGTTAGTCTCGGTTTGAGTTCCATGAGTCAAGTCCACGGCTCATGTAATGTTCTATGGCTCGGGGATCTGACTAGTGGAATGACAGACACTTGAAATTTTATTTATTTTTTCTTTTCTGAGCTTAGTCTAGGCTTGGAAGTTCTGGGGTGTTACACCCTACTTACCCTTAACATATTATATGATACCAAAGATATATACCAAAGACTCAGTAAATCCCCTAATTAATCTGGAGCTCACCAACAATAGCGGAGTATCATGTGCTCATACTATGGAGGGCTACTAGCTGGAGTTCCTGTGCCTACAACGTCAAATGTAGTGCCCCCATGAGGGACGTTAGTATGAAAGGATACACTAAATATGTAAGGCATAAAGTAACCATATGTAAATCAAGAGCTCAAATAAAATCAGATATCAATGCATAAACTTATAAGTAAGCATGGAGGACCACCTTTGTTTATACTTTTGGAATCATGTTCATCACATTCTTTTCTTTACTCTTCTTTGCTTTATAGTGTTTGTAAGACATGTGATACAAATGACAAACTGATCAGTGGTAGCAAAGGAGTCCCATGCTAAGAATTTTATCCCCTGAAATTCTACCTTCGTAAATACACAAATTGGGATCCACCAATGCTAGGCTTTTTCCCCTAGGCTTCCACCCATAAGTACACAAATAGTGAACGACCCATGCTAGGGTTTTGCCCATGGGCTACCACCCGCATATATATATAGATTACTTCATAGAGTTTCTTTAATCTCTAAGATTGTTATTTTAGAGGTCATAATTATTAGTGAGCTCAGAACTATGGACTATCAGTAGAAGACATGTGAATATGCATTTAAGACAGTAATAATGACATAAGGAGCAAATGTAACATCAATGTAATATTTAAGAACTTATATGACACAATATGCTTCATTTGGCTTAGAGAATAGCTCATGAAGCTTGTTGTATGGAATACCTTTGTCTTACTAGTACTTGGAAGAATAAACACTCAGATGTAATAATAAACACATATTGAAGTACTTTAAAACACTAAGGAGTAAGGAAAAGATCATTAGCTACAATTGAGATTGTATGCTGCCACTATGTATCCATTACTAGGAATAGCACTTAGAAAGCTCACTTTGTTGGTAGCACACAAGGATAAAACTTCATGCCAAAGAATATGAAATCGAATAGCCTTACATAACTTGTTTCCTCACCAATACAACAATCACAATTTAGCCTCCCCTTTAAGGCATTAATCTACAGAATAAGTCATAATGAAACTAATATATGCAGTTAATCAAGTTGTGGGCCTTGTAAAATAGCATCTAAACACTTGACGGACAGTAAGCCTTTATAGTACTTAAACGAATGGTGTATCGCCACACCCTGCTTCTATACTTTAGTACAATTTCATACACCCTTTTCCAAGTTCATCCAAGCTTCCCCCAACTACAATACACATAAAGAGCCCATAAACATTCCCAAAAAACATTCATCATAATAGGAGAGCATAGAACTCAAGGATTCATCACCATCCATGACTTCTTGACAAAAACATACATTTCTCCTCCCAAACATGTATATAAGAAAGGGGAATATTGGGCTGTAGCCTTTCCTCAATTTTTGAAAATTTATTCTATAAATGTGTACATCAAGAACTTAAACTCTCCTTCAAACAAGAACCAAGAACAAGAGAATATATATTGGAAAGATAGAGAGAGATTGCCAGCTTTTTGAGAAAGGAAGATCCTACACATCAAACATACAGAATATAATTCCATAAGATTCCATGAAAGGAATAAGGTAAACCCATAAGCATTTTCACTTACCTTTTACTTGAAAAGAGGGATAATATTCAAGAACCTTATAGGTGTTTTAGGGTTGTTGTATGATGCCAAGAAAGAGCAAGAGAGAAACTTTAAAATCTGGAAAATATTTTGCAAGTTAAATTGAAGCAAAATGAACTAGTCTTTATCCATTTAAAGGGGACTTGCTTGGCCAACTTTCTTGGCTCATTTCGTGCCATAAATTATCAAGTAGGTGATGCACCTCCTTGTCCATTTAACTTGGGCCTTTGTGGAGTTAAACTCATTGGGCCTTGGCTGCCCATTCTTCTCATTTTCCTTTACTTATTTTGGGGCAGAATTTACCAACTAGGTGATCGGTGTATTTGTCCATATAAGCTAGTCAAAATGGTCTTCGTAGGTGATGCACATACTTGGTACTTTAGGCTGGTCAATAAGTCAAAGTACGTGATGCACCTACTTATCACCTACTATCTTAGTTAACTCAAGCAAGTAACTCACTTATTTTATTCCATTTTCTAACTCTTAATCCCTTTTGCTTTAACTTGACACTTCACTTTAAATTTTAAGCTCAAATACCACCTTACTATCTCAAGTTTCAATACTTCCGATGAGGTTAACTTGGCCGTACACATGCTGAAATGCATGAGGTATTATGATACCATCAAAACCTATTTTAAACCATCACTGCTCATACAAGAAACATGGTTCATCACTTATAAAACAAGGCTACATCAAATGTCATATGAATAGGATTAGTGTACGCAGAATATGAAGTGTTACATATAATTTACCTAATTATATCTTGATTACGTCTCCTCACATGCAGAATTGATTATTTTTTATGGGTAAAAAAAGTAAAATATTTTTTGTGAAGCTTGATTATACAAATAAATAAATCAGATTCTATGTTTAGCTCACGTGGTTTATGTCGATTAACACTCTCCCACAAAATTAGACTTATCAAATATGTACTTGACACTCAGTTCAATTTTACTGATCTACACTATGACTTTTTAGAATATTCCTACATTTCTGATTTTATGCATCTTATGATTTTGGACCATTGTACTATAGATTTAGTTGCATTTGTACATATGTTCAGTATTTTAACATATTCAATTATCTTTTAGTTTGCATATCCCTCAAGATTAGTACATTCAAAGTGTTGATTGTATACTCCTCGTGATGCATCCTATCATGATGCACGTTTAGGCACTCAGTCTCAGCATCGCGATAAGTACGATCTAGTGCCATCTCAGCAACTATTACTGGTGAGTCCTCATTATCCGAGGATGGAATTTTATGATGCTTTCTTTAGTTATTTAAGTTTTATAATTTAGAGTTAGATGGGGACTTGTCCCAGCAACTATCAATTAGTAGAGGCTTTTTAGACATAGTGCAAGACATTTCAGCTTGTTTTAGTCAAGTTACTTGTTTAGACTTGGTTTTAAATTCAAAACTTATTCAGATTATTATACCACTTGCTTAATTATTTCAATATAGCTTTTACTCAGTTTTTATTTCTCAGAAATTGTTTTAGTTTACGCCGTGCCATAGATTAGATTAGGGATACTTGTGACTCTAAGCAGCATGTTATGCCTAGGGTGTAGGCTCAGGACATGACAAACTTGGTATCAGAGTCTTAGGTTTATAGTGGTCTAGAGTGTCTAAAAGTTGCATGAAGTAGAGTCTTTTTCATGAGTGTGAAGCACACCACACTTATGAGTGAGAGACTACAAAACATTTTTAGGAAACTCCACTTCTTTCATGTTCAATATCATGAGATAGAGTAAAACTCTATTTTTCCATTCTAATCCATTAGTTATTCATTTTAGATCATGCCTCCTTGCAGAAACAACATTCACAATTCTAACCCTCAAGTTCTGGACCACGAGGTCATGAAGGTTAAATTCAAGAATGTTATCCTGATGTTGGCACAAGTTATGACTGCTCAAGAAAATTAGTAGGCACTTGTTCCTGCTAACCTAAATAGTGGGTCGACTGCTGTCAAAGTTAGGCATTTTATCCATATGAACCCACCATAAGTTCTTTGGGTCAAAGATAGATGAGGATCTGCAAAACTTTATTGATTAAGTGATGAAGATTATCAACGTGATGCATGTGATTGGAGTTGATATTGTCGAGCTAGCTTCTTATCAACTCAATGATGTGTGTCACATCAGGTTCACCTAGTGGAAGGAAAGTAAAGGGAGAAATGTAGCTCCAATGACTTGGTACTTCTTTGTTGGGGTTTTTATGGACAGGTTCTTCCTAAAGGAGTTGAGAGAGACAATAGCTGAGAGGTTTGTGAATCTGGGGCAGGGATCCATGTTTATGCAAGAATATGGGTTGAAGTTCACTCAGCTCTCAAGGTATGCTTCAGTAATGGTGGATGAGTCGAGGGCTCGGATGAGTAAGTATGTTTTAGGTATCTTCGACTTGGTAAAGAAGGAATACATAACATCAATATTGATTGGAGATACGGACATCTCCATACTTATGACTCATGCTCAGCAGATTGAGGAGGAGAAGTTGAAAGAAAGGGAGAGAGAATATAAGAGGGATAGAAAATTTAATTTTGACTACTCTCAGTAGAGGTTGGGCGATGAAAATTACTCTTAGTTTCAGCATAGGTCATCTAGACCAGCACCTTCTTAAGCTAGTGCTCCATCTTCCACACCTTGACATTCTCTGAAAAATAAGGCTTCAGGCCCTAAATTGCAAGGCAGTGCTATCGAAGCCGCACTTTTCCAGCATGCCCTAAGTTTGGTAAGAACCATCCAGGTGAGTGTCTTGTTGTCATAGATGGGTGTTTTGGGTGTGGTCGAATTGGCCATAGGTTGAGGAAGTGCCCCTACGCCAAGTAGGGACAGGGAGCTAATTGAGCTTAGACCATTACTTTTGCAGCTCCTGCAGGTCACATAGCTTAATAGGGTACTGCTTTTGGTGTAGTTTGTGTCAGCATCAAAACCGCCTCTATGTTATGTCATCTCGTCAGAATCAGAAAAGTTCCCTAGATGTAATCACTGGTATTCCAAGTCTTCTCTCTTGATGTTTATGATTTACTAGATCTTGGGGCTTCAATATCTTTTGTGACCCCCTATATTTCATGTAAATTTGGAGCCAGTCCTGAAAAATATCTAGAACCTTTATCAGTTTCCACCTAGTCGGTGAGTCAATCTTAGAAAAAGGATATAAATAAATTGCCCAGTCTCAGTTCTCCATAGAGTCACCTCAGCTGACTTAGTAGAACTAGATATGACTAATTTTTTATGTCATCCTTAGCATGGATTTGTTACTTTCATGTTATGCCTCAGCCGACTGCAAACCCAGAGTCGTAAAATTTTAGTTTCCAGATAAACCTATCTTAGAGTGGCGGGGTAGTCCTCCGATGTCCAAAGGTCAGTTCATATTACCTCAAACCTAGGAATATGATCTCTAAAGGGTGCATCTATCATATAGTTTGAGTTAAGGATTCTGAGTCTACGACCCAATCTCTCCAGTCAAGTCCAGTAGTTAATGTGTTCCCTAAAGTGTTTCCTGAGGAATTTTCGAGAGTCCCTCCCGAGTGGGAGATTAATTTTGAGATAGACCTTCTCCCATGTATGCAGCCCATATCTATTCCTCTTTATTGAATGGATCTAGCTGATCTTAAGGATTTGAAAGATCAGTTAAAAGGCCTCCTAGCTAAAGGTTTCATCATGCCCAACATCCCTCCATGGGGTGCTAACATTCTCTTCGTGCATAAGAAAGACGGTTCGCTCAGAATTTGCATTGATTACCATCAGTGTGACGTGTAATAAAGATGATTTGCTTAGAATGTGAATCGATTACCATTAGATGAACAAAGTCACAATCAATAACAAGTATCCCATCCCTAGGATTGATGACTGGTTCGACCAGCTTTAGAGTGCCAGTTATTTCTGCAAGATTGACCTCAGATCCTGTTATCACAAGCTAAGAGTTACAGAATGTGACATTATAAAGATAGCCTTCAGAACTTGATATGGTCACTATGAATTTGTGGTTATGTCTTTTGGACTAACAAATGCTCCTGCAACTTTTATGGACTTGATAAATAGGGTATTCAAATAGAACTTGGATATGTTCATCATTGTCTTTATAGATGATATCCTTATTTATTCTCGGAGTGAGTGGGAGCATGCAAACTATCTCAGGGTTGTGCTACACACTGTCACGGATCACTAGTTATTTTCAAAGTTTAGTAAGTGTGATTTCTGGTAATGGTAAGTTGCTTTCTGGGTCATGTGTGTCTAAGGAGGGCTTTCGAGTGGATTCACAGAAAAAATAAGTGGTAAAGAACTGACCTAAATGACTTTTCCATCAAACATTAGGTGCTTCTTGGGTTTGGCTTGTTACTACATCCGATTTATTGAGAGGTTTTCATCTATAGCTCTCTTGTTGACGAGGTTGACTCTGAAAAAGGTCCAGTTTCAGTGGTCCAATGAATGTGAAAAGAAATTCCAGAAAGTAAAGACTAGGTTGATCACAACTCCAGTATTGAACCTACCAGTGGGTTAGATGGCATTTTTTTGAATTGTGATGCATCTAGAGTTGTCTTATGGTGTTTTTTTATGCAATATGGCAAAGTCATAGCCTGTGATTCCAGACAACTTATGATCCACGAGAAAAACTATCCGACTCATTATCTTGAGTTAGCAACAATGGTTTTAGCCTTGAAGATTCAGAGACACTACGTGTATGGTATCTATATGGATGTGTTTACTGATCATAAGAGCCTCCGGTATGTGTTAACTCAGAAAGAGTTGAATCTTTGATAGAGAACGTGGCTTGAGCTTCTTAAGGATTATGTCATGAGTGTGCTTTACCATCCGGGGAAGGCCAATATTGTGACTGATGAACTTAGCAGGTTGTCTATGGGTAGTGACACTATGGGTAGTGTGTCACAAGTAGAATAATAGAAGAAAGAGTTGGATAAGGATGTTCATAGCCTTGCTTATCTAGAGGTTCACCTTACTGATTCGGTCGATGGTGGTGTTATAATTAAGAATGAGTCAGAATCTTCATTGGTAGTTGAGGGGAAGGAGAAACAAGACAATGATTCTATCTTGCATTTGTTGAAGGGTGTTGTCCACTAGCAGAGAATAGAGGTTTTCTCCCAAGAGGGAGATGGTGTGCTTCAATTTTAGGGTCGACTATGTGTCCCAAATGTGGATGGGTTTAGACAGAGGATTTTTATAGAGGCTCACAATTCTAAATACTCTATCCATCCCGGTGCCACTTTGATTTATTGTGACCTACATGAAGTCTATTGGTGGAATTGCATAAAGAGGGACATTGTAGATTTTGTGGCTAAGTGTCCAAACTGCCAGCAGATAGAGGTAAAACATCAAAGACCGGGAGGTATGACTCAGTATATATACATTCCTAGTTGGAAGTGGGAAGTGATCAATATGAACTTCATTACAGGTTTACCTCATTCTCACAGACAACACAATTCTATTTGGGTGATAGTAGACAAGATAACTATGTCAGCCCATGTTTTTCTTGTCAAGACTATTGATTCAACAGAGGATTATGCAAGACTCTATATTCGTGAGTTAGTCAGGATGCATAGAGTTTTGTTGTCTATCATCTCAGATATGGACACTCAATTTATATCCCAGTTTTGTAAGTCTTTTTAGAAAGTTTTTCATACTCAAGTGAATCTTAGCAAAACATTTCATCAGTAGAAAGATTGGCAGGCAGAGCGTACTATCAAAACTTTAGAGGATAGGTTGAGAGTTTGTGTGACATATTTTCAAGGGTAATTGGGATGATCACTTACCTCTTATAAAGTTCACGTATAATAACAACATCCGTTCCAGCATTCAGATGGCTCTGTTTGAGACACTTTATAGGCGAAGGTGTTAATCTCCTATTGGATGGTTTGAAGTAGGTGAATCTGTATTGATAGGACTAGATTCTGTTTATGAAACTATGGAGAAAGTTTTTCTCATTAGGTAAAGTTTCAAGGTTGCTCAAAATCATTAGAAATCCTATACAGATATGAGAAGAAGGGACTTAGAGTTTGAAATCGATGATTGGGTGTTTCTAAAGGTGTCACCTATGAAAGGAGTGATGAGATTTGGTAAGAAAGGGATGCTTAGTCCCTGGTGGTAGGTCCCTACAGGATGTTGAGGAGGGTTGACAGGTTGGCATATGAGTTAGAGTTTCCCACAGAATTAACATCGTTGCGCCCGACCTTTCATGTGTCACTATTGAAAAAGTAAATTAGTGATCCGACATTAGTTGTACCATTGAAGAGTGTGGTTGTGAAGGATAGCCTATTGTACGAAGAGGTCCCAGTTGAGATTTTTGACCATCAGGTTCATAAGTTAAGGAATAAGGAAGTCTCTTCTGTGAAAGTCCTTTGGAGAAACCAGTCAGTTAAGGGAGCTACTCAGGAATAAGAAGCAGCTATAATGAGTAAGTACCATCACCTTTTCCCTTCCGATGTATCTCAAGCTTGAGGTAACAATTTCCTCTTCAGTATCCTAAGTTTCTTCATTTGTATTCCCCTCAGTTTCAGGTTCTATCACTTTTTTTGTATTTCCAGTGTGCATGCATGTCTCATGAATCCATTTTAGCTTTGTTAGTCTTTAATCGAGGATGAGTGATCCCAAGGGGGAGATATCGTAACACCTAAAAAATTCTAAGCTAAGATCCAGACAAGAATTCTAAGTGTAAAGCTGTCAATTGACATACAGGAACCACGAACGAGTCCAACAGACTGTGGGAAAGACCACGGACCATGGATTCCTTCCGTGGAAAATAGATTGAGGCCTAACATTTGGTCTAAGAACTATGGCCAGGATCCAAAGATCGTGGAACAGTCCATGGGTCATGGTTTGCAGTCGTAGAACTTTAGCCTGCAGCCTGACCAAATCCAAGGGAACCACGAGCGGGTTTCACGGCTAATGGAATGAACCACGAACAGTGGTTCCAAGCCGTAGAACCTTGTTCAGAGAATTTTCTACAGTTTTTATGTTCTGATTCAAGGAGTATTTTAGACTTTTCCTATTTTTTTAAATCCTAAGATAAGTCATTTTAGTCTCTTTTAGGTGGGATTAAAGGGAAGTTATGACTAAATTCCCCTTATTCACACAATTGAAAATTTTAAGCCAGAAAGAAAGAACAAAAGTGGTCTTCTCTTGACCAAACCCAGGGCTTCTTCTCCAAAGCTCCAAAGCATCAATAAAGTTCAGAATTTCTTTGCCTTAGGTATGTGGGTATTCAGTAAGTGTTTTGTTCTCCCTGATGCCCAAAAAATCAGACTCCTTTTTCAATTATAAAGGTTTCATGAAACTAGAGTTCTTTCCTATATATGCAGATTCTCTAAAAAATATATTATTGTGGTTACTACTTGATTCTATACTTATTTAAATGAGTTTGCATGAATTCTTATGGAGTGTTGAAGGAAAAGAACTTAACCTGAAAGTGTAGTATTTTGACATGAATAGCTTTTCTCCAGAATTCAGCTCAGGGTGTTAGCATTTAGTTTTAAATAGAATTTATCCAGTTTCCAGTCCGCAACTTTTTCTTAGAATTTTTTTTAGGCTAGTTATGTTTTGACATAGCTTTCAGAACCTCAGTTTTACGAGCTATCAGTATCAAGTTTGGAGTAGTACTTAGTATCGAGTTGGACTAGGGTCTCAGTTTTCCCCAAAGTCTCAGAACTACGTGCCACCATAGGTCTATTTAGCCCCTCAGTTGGGTATCATATTAGTAATCACGCCAGTCATGCCTCTATACTCTGGAAAGGTATATTGGGTCCTCTCGAGGTGACATATACATTAGACTATATGTTTAGCTCACATGGATTATGTCAGTTAACAATCTCTCCTATAGAATTAGACTCATTAAATATGTACCTGGCCCTCAGTTCAGTTTTACTACTTTTCACTATATCTTTTAAGAATATTCCTGCATTTCAGATTTTATGTGTCTAATGATTTTAGGTCATTGTACTACTGATTTAGTTGCCTTTGTACAGATGTTCAGTATTTTAGCATATTCAGTTATCTTTTAGTTTGTATATCCTGCATGCACAGTACATCCAAAGTACTGATAGCATACTCCTCGTGTTGCATCCTGTCATGATACAGGTTTAGGCATTAAGTCTCAGCATTACAATTAGTATGATCCAGTTCTATCTCAGTGACTACTGGTGGTGAGTCCTCATCATCCGAGGATGGACTTTCATGATGCTTTCTTTATTATTTTAGTTTTAGTGTTTTGAGTTAGTTGGATACTGATACGCCCAAATTACACCTCTTAAAAATACGGTCGCTATCAAATATAGAATCCAATTATGAATTGGGGTCAAATTTCACAAAGAATATGAAAGAATGTTGTTAGTAGTGAAATTTTGACCTGGTAGTCATTATTGCAAGGGGGATTTGCATAAAAAGTAAGAGTAATAATTGCTTACATTCTAATGTTTGTTTGTATTCAGTTGATTAGAGGTAACTAGGATTGTGTTTTCCATGATTTCATACCTTAGTAGGTATACACAACTAGTGATCCATCCAGGTGATATGCATGCAAAACTAACAATATGTTATGGTTAAGCTAAGGTCCGATCGGGACACTCAGAAATTTCACTTGATCTCCGGTTGGTCTCACAAGTGTCAAATTACTAAATGTCATTAATTGTCTCAAATTGATTATCTTCGGTTGGTCTCAAATCGTTAGATAAAGGTTTCTAGCCTCAAATCTATGTTGTTAATCATTTTTCCTAACCTATTACCTCCTTGGTCTGGAAAGTAAAGGTTAATAGCGGGTTCTAATATTTGCAATTGTTAAAAAGTAGTTAAAGTAAAGAGAATAACAATACATGCAAGATCACCATTCAAGAATCACTAATTGTTTAACCTATGTTTGTTAATTCATCATGGTTCTCACAATCCTAGTTATGGTGTTTAGCTACTCATGCTTGAAAAAATTATAGAATAATACATAATAAAAGACTTAGTTATATTAACCATGAAAATGACTCCAAAGTAGTAAAATAATATAAGAACACAAGAAAATAATAAAGGAGAAGAAAATAATAAGTTAAAATTCTCTGGCCTTCACGATGAATCATAGCTCTTCATAACTAACAAGTTAAAAGTTGTAAAGTTCTGCCCAAAAATTATTCTTATGGACTATTAATAGATGTAAAAAAAATCCCAAATAAAATAAGGGAGTCCAAAAAGAATTGGTAAATCAAAACCCAATTGAATTGGGTTTGCACGGGTGCGCCACATTGGCAAGTTACGACAGTAGCCGATTCTGATTTTGGGTCTTCAAAAATGGAGACGTGTCAAAGTTGCCCAGCTACACCTCTTTTCTTTCAATTCAATTGGAATTCATATTTATAAATAATAATATTATATTATCATCCTTCCGTTAAGATGCCTTCTTAATTTCCTTAAATAATTTCTCATTTTTAATTTATTTTTTCCCAAATTTCTTCATCTTCATACCACTTTAATCCTACACATAAAACAACCAACATAGGAATAATCCATAAAATTAATGATAAAAAAAGACAATAAAAAGGTTATATGTGAGATAAATAATGATTAAATATAGGTACTTTAGTCTCATATCACCACCCCACACTTAGGCATTTGCTCGTCCTCGAGAAAGCATTAAAACTTATCTTAAAAAATCAAACTAGGAATGCCACCCTATTGGTTGATTCAAACAATTAGGTCATGTAATAAATTATTACATAAAGTACACTTCCTGATCATTATGCAAGATATACGACAAAAAATACACTTCTAACCTCCTAACCTCAAAGATGGACTCTAATTCATCCAATTAAGTTTGCTCACCTACTTCATCAAAGAAAGCTAATAAAATCACATATCTATCATGAAACAAGAGCTTCACAATAAAAAATAATCCACACACTCAATTTAAAGAATCAAATATAAATTAAGGATTTAACATCAAAGAACAACTCGCGCAATCACAAAAGATTTCAGATGTATGCACAAAGAACCAAAGGTTTGCCCATTATGTACATCTTCACTAATTAAGCATGTTCGAATAGAATCAAATAGAACTTTAACGGGTTATAATATTTGCTAGGAGATGGATAGGAAACTATATAATAGTATCTTATACTTCCCTAAGCACATTTCACTTTTTTGAACATTATCACCCATTGTTTTCATCACTTTTTTTTTTATCTCTCTCTTCAATTATTTGCACAAGTAATTCGCATCCTATCAAAAACACTTTAATAATATATTTTTTTTTCAATTATTTTTTTCGTGTCACATTCTTTTTAAGAGAGTCTTTTTATCACTTTGTAGTTATCATTGGTCACCTTTTTTTTACTAAAACATCCTTTTTTAAAAAAATTAATAATTTTATTACAGTTTATGCTACTGTTCTCAAGGAAGTAGGGTATTAAAACTAAGGATTCAATAAATGGAGCAATGCAAAAATATGAATACCAAACGAAAGGCTACAGGCCCAAAGGGCATATCTAGTGGTAACAATATCTGAAAAGGCTAAAATTTATAAGACAAATCAAAGAAAGTCTATTATCATCTTCTAAACAGAGCAATGATTTTTATTTTGCTTCAATAATATGCAGTACAAGTTCTAGACTAATATGCCAAAAATGGAATATATGCAAGAAATCCTCACCTCACATGGCACAAGTCTCAATCAAGACAAATCAATTCTACTTCTATGAGAAACAAGGTCATAGAAACTACATAATAAGAATAAGTTATTACAGAGCCATAACCATGAGCCTAGGTATCAAAAATTCTGCTACTTTATTTTATATTCAAACACTCACAGAAAAGTACTACTCAAACACAGGCCAAAATATGCAATTATCAAACAAGTCAGAAAGGGTCTTTTCATTTCTCTCCAAAAAAATGCCAAAAGTATAAATAAAAAATAAAAGTTACTCTAAAAATAAAAAAACTTATCCAGTTCAAAGGGCCTCTACTAGAAAAAGAACTGAGGCCATAAGAAAACCCCCGGAGTGGATGTAATGACCCTTCCGGTCATTTTCGCATTTTTGCCTTCTTCGTAATATTAGAGCTTGCCTGTAGTAACCCTAAGTCATTTATGGATTGTTGGGACCGATAGTTCAGTGCCCAGGCCGTTTATTTGGCCGTTATGGACGTTCCTTGTTTTAGAGCTTTGAACTTTGGAAATTATTGACTTCAGTCAACATTCTTAGCTATCATGCTCAGAATTTAATTTTGATAGTTGTGTTAGCTTCGGAGTGTGGACTTTGGTCTAGTAGGACCTTTGGTCAGGGTCTGTGAGCTTTTCAGCTTGAAATTCTCTCTTGTTCGATATTTCCAGGCCAGCTAGGCTTGTTTGGTTGATTTTGGTCAACATTTGGAGAATATGGCCTCGAATGAAAATTTTGTCAGCTCTGTTCGCTCTAGAATGTCGAGTTTAGTCTAGAGGGACCATTAGTTTGGGTCCCGAGGCTTTCGTATTTGATTTTTGCCCTTGGATTCCATTTTAGAATTGTTGGACTAAAGGTTGATTTTGGACACGGGGCACACTTTTTTGTTAAATAGACTGTCAATGGGATTTTCATCAATTTCATTGGATCAAGAATGCCATTTCGAGTTGAATAGCTCATGTCATTTGTGTTCGTGGGACCCCAGATGCATTCCCGAGGGTCCGTTAGATTCTAAAATTCCAAGTTGGCATGTTGTTGGCAGCTGGTTACTGTCATGGCACCAATAGGCCTTCACCTATGCAAGGGTAAGCCATGTCTATGTAGGGTAATGTCAGCCGCCTTATTTTCTCGGCCATCGCCTAGGCGATACCCTGGCCCCGTGTGCGCTGTCGCATGTGTAGTGGCCTAGCCGCATGCGCGCTATGCAAGTGCCTGTCCTGGACAATACCTGTCCTTCGTGCGCGCGATGCCCGCTCGTTTATGCATGGCTGCTTATGCAGCTCCATGGCCGTGGACGCATAGGCCTTGGCTTGCAACTTTATATTGTCTTCTATCCTCTTTCATTTAATTTAACTCCCAAGTTACGAATTGTCCATAAAAACCAGCTGCAAAGCTCCACTTTTCTTCACTTTTTCTCACTAAATTCTTGGAGGAAGACCGCCCTTGGTTGGTGGTTTCTTTCCCTTCATTAATTTGGTAAGTTGCTTTGCTAAATTCTGATTTCATCCCTTTAAATTCCCTCTTGATGTAGCTGTTTTAGCCCCAAATTGTTGGCCAATTTCTCTAAAATTTTGGGCATGTACTCCTTGTATCATTGTGATCATCGTGCGCTCTTTTGTTTCCAATATTGGGTTATGGGGCCCACGACCCCATCGGTGACCCAAATTTTGACCTTGTTATATTTATAGCATTATGGGTATTGTTGGTTTTATTTTTACGCTTAGATTATGTTGTTGATAGTGTTTTTGTAATTTGAATCTTATCTGAGCAGTTTGATCCTGGACAACACCGTTATCGCAACTAGTCATCGGACAATAGGTAGGTTATGACTTTACCTATCTAGATTCTGCGTAAATAGGCTATAACTGCATTAATTAGCATCCTTGGATTGGTTTTCTAGGTTGGCAACCTCAGACCTTGTCTGCCTCTTTTATCTGTTTATTTCATTCGTTGCTTGTAGTATTCGTGGTAATGTTGTACTTTTTACCCTTGTGGCCCCGTGTGACCTTGTATATGCCTATGGACCATAGATGGTGGGATATTTTGGAATGTCCACTAGTTTCATACATCTAGATGTTTCTTTAGGATGGTTATCTATGTTGTAGAACTGATGGAGCCTATGCCGGGCCGATAGGACTCTTTGTGAGCCGTTGGGATAATCTATTTGTTTGCAAGCATATCACTCATGCAAGGGGTTATCTACATGTTCTACTACTAATTTGGCTTCGGGCCTACTATAAATGGTTTTCTAAACTTTGCATGGCCCTAAGGACCCATTTTGGGTAAAATGATATGGAAAGGGGTTTTGATACTGACTTTTATGAAACCTTTTGGAGTAGAGAGGATGTTTCAATGATTTTTCCACATATTTTCATACCGATACTAGGCTCAACTGGGTCATAGTGCTAGAGGATATTTTGTGCGGATTTAGACTCGAACACTTGTCGGGCACCTATTTAGGGGATTTTCATATTACTTGTTTAGACTCGGATACACTATAGGCCCCCTTTATAAGGGTTATTGAGATTTGACTAATGTTTTAGACCCACTTTGTTTCTGAACATGTATTATGAGATTTCAATTAATGATCTAGATCTGGACACACTCTGATGGTTGTACTTGAGATTCTGTAGTTTTGGTATGTGGTCTACGAGCAGACCTCCATAGATCTTGTCATTCCTGGACAAATAGCTATGGGGCGAAGAGTGTGCCAGGAGGAGGGCTATTTAACATAGTTGAGGTATATGGGATGTGTCCTTCTATAGGTCTTACCTACTGGGCCTATCGTTGCCAGAAGAGGTACATACAAGGTTACTATCACACTTGGTTCTATCATATCATCATCATCATGCATATTGTATTCGTATTCCACCCATATTTACTGTGTGTTCAGTGTACGCTCTGATTGTATGGGTGACCAGAGGGTTTGGTTTAACTTGATTGCATTCCTTGATTGTATGGGCAGACGTTGGGATTGTAGGTAGATGTTATTGCTTATCTCATGTCATAGAGCTTATTGGCCTTCGAAACTTACTGATTTAGTGGGTTCTAGCCTATTGAGGCTTCTATTATCGATTAGTTTGATCATTGATGGATGGGTGGGTCCCTTGTTGATTTTGAGGCACTATTTATATAGCCTTCTGGACAGTTGTGAGCTAGTGAGTTCTATTCTTTATGGTGGTTCTGAGTAGTAGCTTTCGGTGCTTGGTAGCATAGTTACTTCATCCCAAGTTTGGTTTTGGGAGGTTGTTATCTGTTCCTCTTATCTTGAATGGTGTTTTAGCATGACTCTGTTTGTATATTGTTTTTAGCTTAAATATGCTAGATTGCTTCCCTTCTTTCCCTTTTTACTTGAGGTTGCCGGTATAATGCCTTTCTCTTTAAACTCTCTCTGTTTATATACTATTGTTGCAAGGATCCCAATTGCGTTCTTATTTTTTGCACCTGTGTTTCTGTGTTATGTATATGTTCTATCTTAGCATTATTTTTCTCCATGCTAGTTCCATGTGCTTTCCCTACTTACTCTAGTGACTGCTTTCTTGTAATCTGATACATACTATTTTTATATCTTATATGTGCTCAGTCGGCTGATGATGCCTACTGTGTACCCATTTCTTAGCAATTGGTGCTCATACTAGGCTTATGCATCTTTCTAGTGCAGATATTAGTGTGAGCTTTTATCGTTGATCGCGTGGGGACTCATGCAAATTTAGATATTCGAGACTAGGGTGAGCGCCTGACGACCGGGGCTTGACCAAATCTCATATTTTATACTGTTACTCTTTGTACTTTCAGAGGCAGCTGTGTATCTTATTTGTTACTTCTAGCACTTGTATACTATTAGAGGCTTTTGTACTATTGATACCAAGTCTTGGGGTTGGTATAGTTTCATTATGTATATATTCGGGTTATTGCTTCCACTCTGTTCTACCTTTATATTCTGCTTCCGCTTATTTCTGCTTATCATACATATTGGTTAGATAGTAGCCCATTACTAATCGTTTCGGGCTACGAGAAATGGTTTGCCTATTAGGGGGTTGTAGGTGCCATTATGACCTGAGAAATCAGGTCGTGATAGCTTGGTATCAGAGCTCTAGGTTCACTGTTGTCGTGATACAGAAACAAGTGTCTAAGTAGAGTCTCGAGGATCAGTACGATGACGTATGAATCCTATCCACAGGAGGCTACAGGGCATTGTTAGGAAAAGTTTTATCTTCTTGACTCATTATCGTGCATTCCTGGCTCTATTAACTTTTAAGCTTCAGTTGTTTCATTCCTTCTCAGATGCCTAAGACGAGGTCGATAGCAGATGATGTCGAGGCTTCAGTGCCTATTGCTTTAGTGCTTCCATCAGCGCCAGGATTTCAGGTTGAGAGTTTACCGCATTAGAGAGGGGGTATGGGGCCAGCCCAGCCTCCGGTAGGGTTGCATGCTACCCCAGTTCTTCATGACACCGTGGCTAGGACTTTGAGTCCTTCGGTAGGTGTTTCAGTACTAGGTTCTTTGAGTGGTGCATCAGTTAGACTTGAGACCACAGTTCTTCAGCAGGGATATATGTTGATATTGGAGTATAAGGTGAGGTTTCACGAGAAGATTAGGCATACACCTAGGAAAGTGCCTTCAGAGTTTGAGAGAGTTCAGAGTTTTGTTGGAGGTTTGATTTCACCGCTCCGTTTGGCGACCGAGCACTTGGTTACAGTGGGGATTACCTTTCTTCAAGTAGTTGATCATGCTTGGGGTGTTGAAGGTTTATGTCATGAGGCATATGGAGGTAGTAGTAAGAAGCATTGTTGTTATGATAGTTATTGAGGTTTTCAGACTCGAGGTAGGGGACTATCTGCTAGAGCGTTGTTTCATTGCTTCTTAGCTAGCAGACCAGTTTTAGTTGCTCCACAGGTTCCAGAGGGTAGTTGTGTAGGGCATATTGAGCAGAGTAGATAGGGTACGGTTCAGGTTCTTTGAGGGTTGTATTCAGGGTACGTAGGTTGTGATGGTCGGTCAGGTTCAGCGAGATCTTCCCATCTGACTTCATTCAGTGGGATCTGCTTTCAGTGTGGTGGGTGTGGGAACTTTGCTAGGGATTGTCCCACGTTCACGTATCCCAGTCAGCATGAGTGTTATGATTGTGGAGTAGTTGGTCACTATTTTAGAGATTGTCCCCGGCGAGGGATGGTTGAGCCTTCAGCATCGACTACTCAGTCCAAAGTTAGACACCGTCTGTTTGATGCCCCTCTTGGAAGGCTAAAGGTAGAGGTTCCCAATGTTGTTGCTCCAGCTACGGTATTTGTTACCTTTGGTTGGTGATAGCATTTCTCGCATTGCGATTCTCCTCTTTTTGTGTAGTTGCTTATATGCCTTCATGTCTTCCTTATTTAGTTGTTATACTACTTAAGTTGTAGTGTTTTGTGTGTATTTTCTTTGTAGATTATTCATTAGTAGTGTGTGGGGTGAGTTATCCTTGAGAGGTGTTTTCCCAGAGTGGTAACTCATTGGTAGGTGTTGTTAGCCTCGTTTCAAGTTTTGTTGTGGTTCTAGACTTGGTTTGAGTATTTATTTTCTAGCAGTCCTAGATTGTTGTTGCCTAGACCATTACCTAGCATTTCCTAGAGGTGTTTGTGGCAATTCGATGTGATACCGGTGGTTTGTGCTGGATATTTGAGGTTATGTTTTAAGTCGAATGGTGTTGGTTATGCTAGTACGCATTGGTTGGTTTTTTTTTCTAGAGTGATTGAGTCAACCCTTTCTATTTGGTTGGTTTATGAGGTTAGCATGTATGGGTTAGTTTTTTGTGTTCTTCTATGTCAAGTTTTGTTGGGTTGTCTTCATGTTTCCCCAGTTCCTATTTGTATGAGTTTCGATCGTGGTACTCCGATTGAGGTTGTAACTATGGCATGATGGTCGAGTTCTAATAGTAGAATTTTAGCTAAGTGTTGACCATAGTATCATGGGTGAGATGTGATCGTAGTATTTGGTTGGGTTAGCCATTTGGCCCATTCTTTTCCAGCCTTATTGGTGCATAGACAATACAGATGTGGGGGCTAAGGGAATATCTCCAAGTTTTACTTGAGGAAGATCCTTCTAGGTTCGGTGTTTCCTTAGAAAGGGTTTCGTTTGGTTTTTCACGAAAGGTAATGACTATTTGTGTGTATGTATATGTTCTAGTAGCTGACCAAAGTGATGACTATGGGTTGGCTTCGGCTGAATACAGACTATAGTGGCATTGAATTAGATGAATTTGAGGTAAGATCCCTTCTAGTATGAGATTGAGGTAGTGGTCATTTTCCAGTACTACCTTTAGGGACTTGTTGCATCAACCATGGTTTCCTTGTTATCTTCTTTGGGGGAACAAAGTTTCATTAGCATCTACGTATTAGGCTAAATTATGTATTCATGGCCTAGTTGGCTCCAGTCCTATTAGTGTTTTTCGATGGAAAATGAGTCTACTTGTGGATTCGACAAAAGCATTGATTGGTAAAATTGGTGATAGATTTCAGAATTATAGCTTAGAAGACTACTTTGGGTGATTCATCGAAGTATCCCTTTGGTTGCAGCATCCTTGTGCCGGAAGGTATTGGGTGCGAGCAACTTGGATTATTTTCTTTGGTTTTGGAGTGGCTATTAGCCTTGAACATCCAGTCCCTGGCTAACTATTGAGTTAGGCTGTACATGCTAGATTTCAGCGGTGTTCTTGATAGTACGAGGTTCCTTCTACCATGGTTGGACAAACTCAACAGCGTAAGTTTGAGAATCAGCAGTGGTGTATGCTATATGTGATCAAGTTGTGCGGGTTGGGGCTAGTGGGGCTATTTTGGGTTCTAATGGTACTTTGAGATTGGTGGTCACCCTTGTTTGCCGAGGGTTGAAAGCTGGACTAGTTAATTCTTTAGGGGTTGTCTTTTGTGTGAGACTCTAGCGTTAGATAGACTCTACCAGTGTGGGCCAAGAGTTGCAGTGTGTTTGATGCTTTGGGACTTAGTGGTTTGTGTGCGGGTACATTAGACCAAATGGTTTTAAGCCAAAGGGGTGAGTTGAGGGTTATGCAAAATTTCGATAACTAGATGGCGACCTTGGGCATTATACATCTTTCCTTTGCTTACAGAGTGTTTGACCTGATATTTATGGCGTGGTGGACCTCTTTCTGAGTTGAGACTAGTAAGGTGATCTTAAATCTGAGTAGTGTTCAAGTAATTGGAGCAGTAGCGGTACTTCTAGAGCTTAGAGCTTGATTGTTGGCTACGAACTTCGTGGTAGGCTTAACACACTCTTTGCAAAGTCTTGGTTATGGTTTGGGTCTTTTAGGCAGGTTGCCCTGGTTCATTCTCATGCAGTTGATTCAGACTTGGCACAGTTCATCAAGGGGGGTTTGGTCGGCAGTTGAAGAATTTCTTCATTGGCACAGAGTGTTCATACATGCCTTTCCCAACCCTGGTGTACAGATTTTGTTTGAGCTTTGATGGTTGGTCCAGTTGAGTTCAGGTATTGGGATCGATCCTAACAAAAGCATCCATTCATGGTTGATGGTCGTAAAAGACAAGATAACTCCAATTTTTGATGATATGCTACAGTTTGTTATCTTGGATGGAAAAGGCTAGTAGACTCTAGCTTGGCTTGGAAAGAGTATGAGTAAAAAGGTGTCTTTGTTCGTGATTGAGTATAAGCGGGAACTATGGATCTCCAGTGTGTCAGTTGATATTTCAAGGTTGGCTCGAGTGCTCGACTTGCGTGATGCTTTGTGGTTATAGTGCTAAAGGCTTCAGGTCAGAATAAAGGGTTTAGGCAGAGTAGCGTGTTCATGAGTTAGAGTTTTGGGTTGAAGGCTTTGTGGGTGAACTTGGTCGTGGTTTTGAGGATGTGAGTTCTGTGTGTCGATCACCTTGGTTCTTTGGTTTCAGTGTTGTGTCGGTGCTTCTGGTTGAGATTCTTGAGGGTCATTTTGGTTGGAAGATTTTGGGAGTTTTAGAGTTTAAGGTTGGAATTTAGCTTGGCTAGAGTGAATTTAAGGCTTGGTTGCTTTTCTTTAGTTCCATTTTGTTGGGTGTCGTCCAGTCGAGGAGGCTACCTAGGTTGTCCAAAAGAATGGTGCGGGCTTTGTATCCGTGGTAATTGCGTCCCAGGTGTTTCCTTCTTTCTTGACTTTCGAGGACGAACGACTTTTTAGTAGTGGATGATGTAATGACCCTTCTGGTCATTCTTGCATTTTTTCCTTCTTTGTACTATTAGAGCTTGCCTGTAGCAGCCCCAATTCATTTATGGGTTGATAGGACCGATAGTTCAGTTCCCGAGCTGTTTGTTTGGTCTTTATGGTCGTTCCTTGTTTTACAACTTTGAACTTTGTAAATCGTTGACTTCAGTCAACATTCTTAGCTATCGTGCTCATAATTGAATTACGACAGTTCCATTAGCTCCAGATCATGGACTTTGGTCTAGTAGAACCTTTGGTCAAGGTCCGGGAGCATTTCAGCTTGAAATTCTCTCTCGTTTTGTGTTTCAGGCCAGTTGGGCTTGTTTGGTCAACTTTGGTCAATATTTTGAAAAGATGGCCTCGGATGAATATTTTGTCAGCACTATTAGCTCTGAAATGTCAAGCTTAGGCTAGAGGGACCATTGGTTTGGGTCCCGAGGCTTTTGGACTTGATTTCGACTCTTGCGTTTAGTTTTTGAAATATTTGCCTAAAGGTTGATTTTGGGTGCAGGGGCCACTTTTCATTAAATCGACCTCTGACGGGATTTTTATCAATTCCGTTGGATCTAGAATGCCGTTTCTAGTTGAATAGCTTAGGTCATTTGTGTTTAAGGGACCCTAGATGCATTCCCGAGGGTCCGTCAAAGTCTAAATTTCACAGTTGGCATGTTGTTGGCAATTGGTTGCTATCATAAAACCAGCAGGCCTTCCCCTACGTAGGGGTCGGCCGTGTTTGTGTAGGGCAATACCAGCCGCCCCATTTTCTCAGCTATCGCCTAGGAGATGCCCTGGTCACGTGTGCCCTACCGCGTATGTAGTGGCCTGGTCGTGTGTGCGCTAGGGAAGCTCCTGGCCTGGACAGCACCTGGCCTGTACAGCGCCTGGCCTTCGCGTGCGTGATGCCCGCTCGCATACGCATGGCCGTGTATGCAGTTCCATGGTTGCGTACGCATAGGCCTCAACTGGTAGCTTTATATTGTCTTCTCTCCTCTTTTATTTCATTTAACTCCCAAGTTATGAATTCCCCATAAAAACCAGTTGCAAAGATCCACTTTTCTTCACTTTTGCACACCAAGTTCTTGGAGGAAACCAACCATTGGTTCGTGGTTTCTTTATCGTCATTAATTCAGTAAATTACTTTGCTAAATTCCGATTTCATCCCTTTAAATTCCCTCTTGATTTCCTCTTGATGGGTGGGCTGTTTTAGCCCCACATTGTTTCCCAATTTCTCTAAAATTCTGGGCATGCACTCCTTGGATCATGTGATCATTGTGCGCTCTTTCATTTCTAGCTTTGGGTTGCATCGGCCCACCGGCCCGTCAGTGGCCCAAATTTTGACCCAGTTATATTTATAGCATTATGGGTATCGTTGGTTTCATTTTGACGCTTAGATTATATTATTGATAGTGTTTTTGCAATTTAGAGCTTCTCGGAGTAGTTTTAGCCTTGACGACACCGTTCCCGCAACTAGTCGTCAGACGACAGGAAGGTTATGGCTATCCCTACCTAGACTCTGCGTACAAAAGTTATAACTGCATTAATTAGCATCCTTGGGTTGGTTTTCTAGGTTGGCATCCTCAGACCTTGTCCGCCTCTTCTGTCCATTTATTTCATGCATTGTTTGTAGTATTCATGGTAATGTTGTACTATTTACACTTGTAGCCCCGTGTGGCCTTGTATATGACTCTGGACCATAGATGATGGGATATTTGGAAATGTCCACGAGTCCCGGATATCTAGATGTTGCTTTAGGCTGGCAATCTGTGTTGTAGAACTGATGGTGCCTGTGCAGGGCCGATAAGACTTTTTGTGAGCCGTTGGGCTAATCTATTTGTTTGCGAGCATATCATTCATACAAAGGGTTTTCTGCATGTTTTACTACTGATTTGGCTTTGGGCCTACTATAAATTGTTTTATAAACTTTGCATGGCCTCGAGGGCCCTTTTTCGATAAAATGATTATGGAAAGGGGTTTTGGTACTGACTTTTATAAAACCTCTTGGAATGGAGGGGATGATGATTTTTCCACTGATTTTCATAATGATACTAGGCTCGCCTTGGCCATAGCGGTAGACATAATTTCGTATGGATTTAGACCCGTACACATGCCAGGCACCTTATTTAGGGGATTTTCAGACTTGATTACTGGTTTAGACCCGGATACACTTCGGGCACCCTTTATAAGGGTTATTGATATTTGACTACTATGTTAGACCTGATTTAATTTCGGGCACGTATTAAGAGATTTTGATTATTGATCTATATCCGGATGCACTCCGGCGGTTGTACTTGAGATTTTGCAGTTTTAGTATTTGGTGTATGAGGAGACCTCTATGTACCCTATTGTTCCTAGACCAATGGCTATGGGCCGACGAGTGTGCCAGGAAGAGGGGTATACAACGTAGTTGAGGTATACAGTTTGTGTCCTTCCATGAGTCCTACCTGTTGGGCTTATCGGCGCCGGAGCAGGTACATACAGGGTTAATATCACACTTGGTTTTATCATATCATCATCATCATGCATATTGTATTTGGATTCCACCCTTGTTTGTTGTGTGCTCAGTGTACGCTCCGATTGTATGGGCAGACGGAGGGTTTGTTTTCACTTGATTGTGTTCCTCAATTTTATGGGCGACCGCCGGGACTGTAGGTAGATATTATTGCTTATCTCGTGTCACAGAGCTTGTTGGCCTTCAGTACTTGATGATATAGTGGGTTCTAGCTTGTTAAGGCTCCGATTGTCGGTTAGTTTGATAATTGATGGATAGGTGGGTCCTTTGTGGATTTTGAGGCACTGTTTATGTGGCCTTCTGGGAAGTTGTGAGCTAGTGAGTTCTATTCTTTATGGTGGTTCTGAGTAGTAGCATACGGTTCTTGGGGGCGTAGTTACTTTACCCGAGGATTGGTTTTGGGAGGTGGTTATTTGTTCCTCTTATCTTGAATGGTGTTTTAGCATGACTCTGTTCGTATATTGTTTTTAGCTTGATTATGTTGTCTTGCTTCCCTTCTTTCCCTTTTTACTTGAGGTTACTGGTATACCTCCCTTCTTTTTAAACTATCTCTGTTTATATACTATTATTGCAAGGATTCCAGGTGCGTTCTTCTTTCTTTCACATGTGTTTCTGTGTTATGTATATCTTCTGTGCTAGCATTGTATGCTTATAACTCTTGGTTGGATTTTCTCCGTGCTAGTTCCATGTGTGTTCCCTACTTGCTCCAGTAACTGCTTTCTTGTTATCTGCTACTTACTATTTTTATATCTTATATGCGTCCAGTCGGCCGATGATGCCTATTGGGTACCTGTTTCTTAGAAATTGGTGCTCATACTACACCTCTGCATCTTTCTGGTGCAGATATTAGTGTGAGATTTCGCCATTATCAAGTGGGGACTCATGCAACTTTGGATATTCGAGACTAGGGTGAGCGTCTGACGACCGGGGCTTGACCACATCTCATCTTTTGTACTATTACTCTTTGTACTTTCGGAGACAGTTGTGTATCTTATTTTGTTACATCTAGCACTTGTAC
Organism: Jaltomata sinuosa; assembly: GCA_003996215.1. NCBI lineage: Eukaryota > Viridiplantae > Streptophyta > Magnoliopsida > Solanales > Solanaceae > Jaltomata > Jaltomata sinuosa. The sequence continues at coordinate 77,714 of QJPP01001150.1, read as the reverse complement.
TCTATTAGAGGCTTCGGTACTATCGATACCAAGTCTTGGGGTTAGTATAGTTTCATTATGTATATATTCGGGTTATTGCTGCCACTCTGCTCTAGCTTTATATTCTGCTTCTGTTTATTTCTATTTATCATGCGATTGGTTAGGTAGTAGCCCATTACTAATCATTCTGGGCTACGAGAATTGGTTCGCCTACTGGGGGGTTGTAAGTGTCATCATGACCTGAGAAATCGGGTCGTGACAGTGGATGAGATATGCCTCTTATATATATATATATATATATATATATATATATATATATATATATATATATATTATAAACAATAATAAAATCTTTTTGTATATTTAGTTTCAAATAAAAAAAATTCTATGGCATACTTACTCTTAAACTCACAATTATCAGAAGATTCTTCACCCCACACTTAAAATCATGCTTTGTCCCCAAAGTAACTTATAGAAAAAGATGATGATGAAGAAGAAGAAGAAGAAGAAAGGTGAGAGATACTCCCTGAGGCCCTCCAGAGCCTAGCAAACAACATGTTTTCTCGTAATGTTTATCAAGGGTCATGTAATCCTACACTTACTCTTAACCATGCTCCTTAGATTCAGATTTGGGTACTCAAAATTCTCCTAATTAGCAAAAATAATTTTTTAAAAAAAGTGACACTATAAAAATAAAAATAAGAAGCTACACTACAAATTGGGTTGCCTCCCAATAAGTGTCTGATTTAACATCCCGACACGACGCCTTAAAGTAAATAACTTTTTCTTCCATTTAGAACTTATGAATTTCACCCTTAAAAAATAACAAAGAAAAATAAAATAAGAAATAATTCCCCAAAAATGGTCTCAGATCTTAATACGCTCAAATTACACCTCTTAAATAAGATATAAAGTTGTTGTTGTCAAATATAGAACCCAGTTGTGAGTTGGGGTCGAATCCCAAAGAGAATATGACAGAACGTTGTCAGTAGTGAAATTTCGTCTTGGCAGTCGTTACTTCAAGGAAGGTTTGCATAAAAGGAAGAGTAACAATTGTTTAATTCTAATGTTTGCTTGTATGCAGTTGATAATTAGAGTTAATTAGGACTTTGTTTCTCAAGATTTCAAAACTTACTTGGTGTATGTAACTAGTATTTTTTCTTCTTTTTTTCTTTTTTTTAATGGGATATAAAGCGGTCCATGTAAAATATAGAACCCAATTATGAGTTGGGGTCAAATTCCACAGAGAATATGGCAGAACATTGCCAGTAGTAAAAGTTTAACTCGATAGCCGTTATTTGAAACGGGTTTGCATAAAAAGTAAGAGTAATAATTGCTTTCATTCTAATGTTTGTTTGAGTTCAGTTGATTAGAGGTAACTAGGACTGTGTTTTCCATGATTTCATAACTTAGTAGGTATACACAACTAGTGATCCATCCAGGTGATATGATTGCAAAACTAACAATATGTTATGGTTAAGCTAAGGTCCGATCGGGACACTCAGAAATTTCACTTGATCTCCGGTTAGTCTCACAAGTGTCAAATTACTAAATGTCATTAATTGTCTCAAATTGATTATCTTCGGTTGGTCTCAAATCATTAGATAAAGGTTTCTAGCCTCAAATCTCTGTTGTTAATCATTTTTCCTAACATATTACCTCCTTGGTCTGGCAAGTAAAGGTTAATAGCGGGTTCTAATATTTGCAACTGTTAAAAAGCAATTAAAGTAAAGAGAATAACAATATATGCAAGATCACCATTCAAGAATCACTAATTTTTTATCCTATGTTTGTTAATTCACCATGGTTCCCACAATCCTAGTTATGGTGTTTATCTACTCATGCTTGTAAGAATTATATATAGAATAATATATAATAAATGAATTACTTGTATTAACCATGAAAATTACTCCAAAGTAGTAAAATAATATATGAACATAAATAAATAATAAATGAGAAGAAAAGAATAAGTCAAAATTCTCTGACCTTCACGATGGATCATAGCTTTCCCTAACTAACAAGTTAAAAGTTGTAAAGTTCTCCCCAAATATTATTCTTATAGACTATTTATAGATGTAGAAAAAAAACCAAAATAAAATAAGTGAGTCCAAAATGAATTGGAAAATTAAAATCCAATTGAATTGTATTTGCACAGATGCGCGGCCTTGGAAAATTATGGCAGTAGATGATTCTGATTTTGGGTCATCAAAAATGGACACGTGTCCAAGTTGCCTAGGTACGCCTCTTTTCTTTCAATTCAATTGAAAATGATATGTATTAATAATAATAATTAAGTTATCATCCTTTCATTAAGCTGCATGCTTGATTTTCTCATATAATTTTTCATTTTTAATTCATTTCTTCTCCAAATTTATTCATCTTCACACCACTTTATGCCTACACATAAAATACCAACATAAGAATAATCCATAAAATTAATGTTCAAAAACGACAATAAAAAGACTAAATATGAGATTAATAATGATTAAATATATGTATTTTTAGCATCACACTAGGGACTTGTCCTAGCAGCTTCTCAGTTAGGAGAAGCTTTTAAGACATAGAGTCAGATATTTCAGCTTGTTTTAGTATAGTAACTTGTTCAGACTTGGTTATAAATTCACAACTTACTCATATTATTATACCACTTGCTTAATTATTTCAGTATAGCTTCCGCTGGGTTTTTATTTCTCTGAAATTGCTTTAGTCAATGTTATGCCATGGGTTAATTTGAGATCACTTGTGACTCTAAACACCATGTTACGCCCAAGGTGTAGCCTCAGGGCGTGACAATAATTAGTTAACACATTTTCTGAATCTAAGTTTGAATCGTACAAAGTCATTATTAAGTTGTTTGACGACTCTAAGAAGTTGTTGATTAAAGGTAAAGCTGCTACTAAGATTGTTGATGCCATTTCCTTTAGCCATGATGTTCCAAAATGACTGAGTTTTGACAAAGAGCTCGTTGATCAAAAAGAGAATCATGTATATTATTTAATGCTACAATACATCCATTGCTTGTTATGTCTTAGTTTTTTTTCTTTTTCGGTTCGATATTCATCACTCGATTTCATCGCCTCAATGTAGTGACAAATTCCTTTCCTGAAGACTTGCCAACTGAAGTCAAACAATAATTTCAAGAGAAAAATCAGTTTTTACTCAGCGGGTGCTTCTTAATTAATTATTCCGTCTGTCCCCATTTATGGACATACAAGTAATATTTAAAAAATATATAAAAATAAATTGTAAAAAAAAATAAATTGTTTGACTCTTGAAATTCTAATTGTGCCCCCTAAATTGAAACATATGGAGTACATGTTTTAATAAACACCTCCGATCTGTTCTTAATTGATTAAATATCATACTAAATCCGTACAAGCATATTATTTATACAAAGATCAAACACTTTGATCTTCATCAATATACAACATTCTTTTTTCTCTTCCAAAACGTTCAAAGATGCAACAAAATGCTCTTCTGATGCAACATCCATTGTTAGATGATGTGACAACTTGTTCTGCTATTATAGTGAAGTTAGGCTATTAGTATCTGGCTAGAAAAGTTTCTAAGATGAGAGTTGATAAAATATCAGCCTAGGGTAAGCTTTGACAAAAATCTAGTATTTTGTGCCTTACAGATAATTGGGGTCTCGTGGTTTGTTATGTGATAGTGTGGTGTCCATTTATGGATAGTCGATTGTTATAGGGTCCCATAGGATATTTTTGGATGGTAATCGGGTCCTAAAACTCTGGTTATGGTGGTTACCATATTGACTTTTATCCTTGATGTCTAGAAGGCAAAGTGTATTATGAAATAACGGGTTTTGAGTGAGTTTTTGATGTTCTAGTTTTCTGTTGTCACCGTAGCAAGGCAGACTCTCTCATGATGAGTCTTCCATAGGCGATAAGTTTTTTCCCGTAGTCGTCAAGTGATCACCATAGCGATCCAATTTCGCCATAGCGGCTCACAGTAGTAACTGGATACTTTTCCTAAACATAAGGAAATTTTTATAGTTATTTCCCACAAACTCTAAGTTGCATTCTAGAGCTTCAACGGGGCGATTTTCCCCATAATTGAGTGTTTTCCTTCATTCAAGTACGTTACTCCATAAATCTCTTCGTTTATCAATCATTCATCCTTGTAAGACCATTATATTGAAGATTAATGGTGGAATTGTGGGTTTAGAGCCCTGAATGTATGAAAAGTGGGAAAAACCCTATGGGTAGGTGTAATTTCACCTAGAACTGATCTTAGGATATTCTTTTATGATTTCTAGCATAAAATTAATAATTCTAACATGATTAGGACTAATGGGGAACCTTGGATTCCATAAAGATGAGACCTTTAAGCATAAATGGCTAAAAAGGGGGTAATTTGGTTAGAAACATTTTGAATGCCAATCACATGATTAATGTGGAACTAGTTAATGATTAATTGACCCTTGGAGAATTCTAAAAACTCCGATTAAGGGTAGAATTAGTGGGTTAAATTCTCAAGGTCTAAAATGAAGAGTAAATAATTAATTATTCTTGTAAATTATTGACGTTTCGAAGTTTAAGGAAGGGAAAGACAATTGCATGGTAATTTGTGGGTGATAATCCTTCACTCGAGGTAGGTTAGAGTTTAAATTGGAGTTGAGACTTATTTTAGTACATGTATGTGGTTGAATTATTTGACTTGTGATTGGTCTTCAAATATATTTTAAATGATAAGTATTTTCATGTTGTACTTGAATAAATAATCTAGGCATATATGAACTTATTAATGAATTGAAATGAATAAGTGTACATGTAATTTAGTACACTTTGTTATATCCTGAGAGATAGGACTGGGAACCATGGGTTTATTTGTTCATGAGGTCGGGTACCACGAGTTGGTACCAATTGATATTAATACTTATTTTGGGATCGTGTACCACGAGCCTATACGAATTGAGATTGCACCGATGGGAAATGGTTCCGGTGGTACATGGACCCTGGTGCATGTTTTTGGGAAAAATGGTATCGATTTGCTTTGACTATTTGAAAATTCATTTCGAAAAACAAGTTAAAGTTTCAAAACGTTTTTCAAGTAAAGAAGAGCCGCCACTTAGTTTTATAAAAGGAAAACCAAGAAAAACTTATAAATTTTTTTTAAGATAAAAATAAATTTAACTTTAAAAATCAGAGACTAAGGGTAAGGGTTCAAATTAATATCCCAAGAAGGTTTTAAAGCACTTGGGATATCTGCTAACTTGCTGTTTGAAAATAACTTATTTTGACTAACTTTTGAAAAGATCCTGTATTTGATTTAATTTGGAAAATAAGAAAAGTATAACTTGATAAAAAAAGTAATGGAAATGCTTTCAAACAAATAAAGGATTAGCTAAGGAAAACATGCTCTTTTGCTAATTTTTAGAAAATAATACGATGTTTGACTTTTTTAACATGGTGAAAACAATAAGGGATTAAAAGAGATTTAAACAAGAAATGTTCATTCTTTTGGGGATAAATCAACTAAGTTAAAGAGTTAGTCCAAATTATACAAAGATAATTCTAACTAAACAAGAATGAAGAGTTTAAAGGGAAAGGAGAGATTAAGCCTATGACTCAACCTCAATTTGGACTTTGGTCCAACCTGTCCTAAAATCTAAGTTGTGGGCTCTGGCCCACTTGCTATTATTTATTTGACTTTTAGCCCAATTTTGAATTATTTTGCCCATGTTTGGGCCGGCGCTGCTGCTGTGTATTTTGGTCCATTTTGGACTTCATTTTATCTTCAACTTTAGGCCTATTTGGGGCCTCTGTTACTACGCACATGGGCTCTAGCCCATTTCCTTTTATGCTTCTTGCTTGCCTTTTTAGGTTTTGACCCATTTTCTTTCATCTTCATCCTGTAGTCAACTCCAATTTGTGTTGTGAAATCATTCTATCTAGGACTTGGCTAGTTTGCCTCAGGGAGGAGTGATGGTTTTCAACCAACGAGAAATGCAAAGGGATTTGGGAAGTCCGGATGAACTCGAAATAATTTCATATCACAAAGAGCTAGAAAACAAGGTTTAGAATTTATCCAAAATACTAACATCAATATACTCAAATTTAAACAAACAAAACCATTGCATATTCACAAACAAGTCTTGTCATTTCAGATTATAACTAGACATTTGACAGTTTGTCATGTTAAGTAGACAAAGGGAAAAATGGAAACCTTATAGACGGCAAATGAAATTTACTTAAAAAGGGCAAAACAAATCAAACTTCATATTGAGAAGATTTGTACTATGGATTAAGCTCTATTTAGAGAAACGAACAAAATAGGGGATGAATACGAAACTAGACTTTATGCGATGGAAATTAAAAGAAAAGAAACCATAGTGATAGCAATGACAAACAAACATTTTATGCAAATGATGCTTATCACAAATTACCATGAACAAACAAAGATATTATTGACACTGAGACATTAGGAAATGGAACAAACATAATGTTTTATAAAAGAGAACTATTTGGTAACTTGTCGAAGGATAGCATAATCAAAACTCTTTCTTTAAATGATGAGGCAGAGAGGTTGGGTTTACTACTTCTCAATTTAATTTATCAACAAACAAGACTAAACTGTCAAGGAGTTGTGAAAACAGTAAGTAGAACATCAAATGGGGAAGAAGATTTCAGGGGAAAGAAGATGAATTACTCAAGTCTACTAGTTAGATCGAGGCCATAACTGGACAGGTTCAAGATGCTAATCTTAGACATGTTTTAGGATTTAACTCAAACAAATACATTGTATCCAAGTGGAAGATCAAATAAGAACAAAGCTAGTTGTTTCTAACATATTCCATGTTTGTAAACTAAGCATAAAGGACCCTATCATGATGCATAATAACAAAAGAAAACTCAAGCAGGTAACAAACCTTTTGTTCGAATACCAACATAAATTAACACATGATGATCAAAACGGGACTAATCCTATTGCTTTACTTATAGCTTGTTCGACACAATAGAGTCTAGGATCCTCGACTATCACATTCTAAAGTTATGAAAAATGGTCATGCTTAGAAGGACTTTGAACATGTGAAAGTTTAACACAAGCCATCAGAATGTTATTTGTGAAATCCAGGCAAACAAAGAGTTAGTCCAAAATGTAAGACTGTTAGAAGGTGTCAAAGCTCAAACCTTTACACATTCCACTCAACGACTTATACAATCAGAACAAAAGAAACCTGAAGCTATTGGCATATCTATGATAAATTTTAAAACACACACAACATCTTATAGGATAGAAGGAACAGAGAAAGAGAAAGAAAACGAGAATTCTAGGAATTTCTTTTAAGAAGGAACCATAACTTCAAATAAATAGATCATTAAACTTTCAACTGCAAAATTTTAGTACCATATAAATCAAACAAGACTAGTGAAAACCATCCTAGAAATTTTGAAAATTATAGTCCTACATGATGCTAAAAGAAGAAACATAAGAGAGTGAGGTGTTTACCTTCATTGGAGAAGCTTCTGAGACTACGGGCCTCATTGAAACAACTTTACCACCGCCGGAGCTTAGCGCATTTTGCTGAAAAATCAGACTACAAATTTGTTGGCCAAAAAAGGCCCGAGCTCAAAGGAGTCTTCTAGGGTTCTTTCAGCCTTCAAATCCTTGCCTCTACTGTGAAAACAGTGGGGGTTTATATAGGTGGAAACTTAGAAAATTTAAGAGGGTTTCACCAATGTGGGATGAGGGATTTTCAGGGGCTTTTTTGTGATTTTTCTAGGGATTTTCGAATTTGCCAAGGGATAAGGCTCCAGCTCTTGGATTTATACCCTTTTGGTACATTTGAGCAGGATTTTGAGAGAAAGGGCGATAGGGGATGAGGATTCGTTCCACGTCGCTTGTCCTGATACCTTCGTGGTACAATTTCTCATACCTAGCATGCGTTTTGGTACGATTTTGATGAGGGAAAATGAAAGGATGAGGGAGGCGGCACCTTAGGTTTTTTGTGTGTGTCGTTTGAAGAAGAAGAAGTGGAACAAATGGGTTTATTTAGTCTTTTACGAGAGAAAGTGAGGAGAAGGAGCAATAAGGGTGTGTCTATTGGGCTGGATCGGGTCGGTAGGGGTTATAGAGTGGGCTTAGGCGAGTTATGGAATCGTTTAGGGCCCAAATGTTGGCAGATATAAGGGGTTGTAAATAGATATTTAGGATATGGCGACATTTGCAAAATGTGGCTATTTTAGTTTATGGAATAGCCAAGTTGATAGGAATTAGGAAAAATTCGGCTAGGATTTAAATGATTTTAAAGGTATAGGCTAGAATAGGAATAGAGATGAACTAACTACAATTAACTACTTGAGCTTTTCTTTAAATTTAAATGAATTGAAATAATTATTTGTATTTAACATATAATTACCCCTTTAAACAATTATGAAAATTAATTTCTTAATTAATCTCTCATTTTGAATAGTTTGGAGGAAAATCAAGCATTTAATCTTTTAAAAAGGGTTTTCTTATGAAATTGGACTTTAAAATAGTTCTTTGAGTAAACATTATATAAATTCCACATAATTAAATATGAAAAATATAAATTTACTCAGAACTATTATAAAACTGATTTGAAAATATTTTATCCTTTATACAAAATAATTATTTCAAAAATTGTTTAAGATTCAAAAGGCTCAAGATTAATTTGTAATACCGAGTATAAAAATTACATGTCAACAACTGCCCCTCCCTTTGGGTAGGGTGGATGTAAGGAACCCTGGGCAAAGAAAATTAATGTTCCCAATTTTATCCGTCCACAAATTGACCTTTAGGAAGCGGTTGGTTCTAGCACGAATTTCATGGAATCATGGCCGAACTTTGGTATTGAGTTTTCTATATATCTCAGGTTACATTAGAACTCAGGCCACTTGTAGTTCAAGACGCTTTATTTTGAGCACATTTTTTTTAAAGAATTCAAAACTATTCCAGTTTCAGAGTATGGAGAGGCCGAAAAACTGGGGAGTAAGAGGATTGGGGGGTTTGGAATGCAGTTGATTTTTCAACACAAAGCCCACTAACATATCCTAAGACTCGGGGAATCAGACTGCTAGTAGTTCGACTCAATCAGTGGAAAACGTAATCTTTATGTTAAGACAACCTTTGGCTCGAAATGAGTGACAAATAAATCAAATTATGGAAAAAAGGCTTGTAACCATCTCAATTACAAATATGGGGCCCTCAAATCCATAGGTAAGATCTACATGGACATAATTTCTAATGCTCGAGGTGTATTGTCACCCGGATTTGAAAAGAAAGAATATAGCTTCCAACGTGAGTTTAGAAAGTACCCTGGATGCGAAACTAAGACCCAAAGATAGGAAGTACCCACATGCCTTCTGATAGGGGTGTGGTCTGATAGTGGTGAAAGTTGTACCTCAGCTCGCGTCCAAAGAGTTTAATATTCCTCTCCGGACTATGTCTTAGTTCGCTGCTAAGAAAAGGTTTCACGTTGTAATGCGCGTCCTTTTCTGGTGTAGTCCCCACCTGTGGTTTTGCTTTGAGAATTTCATCCTTATCGAATGCTCTCGACAACATCTCAAAACAAAATTGTTAGTAGTAACATAATTCCATTTAGAGAGGTAGCCTTATTTGTCATACCTCATCCTCAGATTACGTACAAATCATGGTTTGTGACGTCCTTTTGACGTGCTTCATACCTGTTTTTATGTTTTGATATTTTCTTCCTCTCAGATGTTCTCGGAAATATTTTGAAACAAACTTGCTAGTAGTAAAGTAGCTTAATAAGGAAAGATAACTTTGTACCTCATTTTTAATATGTTGATTTCTGATGAAGATATCATCCTTTCCTGTTTCTATATCGGAAAATAGCGACTTTCATGATGAAAATGTGATAGCCTTTGTAGCTATCGAATCAGATTGCCTTCGTGGCAGTTGGGCATAGTGATTCTTTGAATATAATGACCCTCGTGGCCATTTGATGGTGACAGTCCTCGTAACCGTTTGCGACATTATCTTGAATGTGACAGCCTTCGTAGCTTATGGCAGCAGTCTTTGCATATGACTTTGGGATAAGTCTTGCGCATCATCCATATCGACGCAACTAACAGATATTCCCTAAATTGTCAGGCTTTGGGTAATCTAGCATATCATCTGACTTTTGATAGAGGCGGCTTACAGATGCGTTTTAATTTGTCATCTTTCGAGTGATCTTGCACACCATCCGACTTTGGATAGAGGCGTTTTACAGATGTTTTTCGAATTGCCAGCTTTTTGGGTAATCCTGCACTTTTATCCGATCTTGGATGTAACGCGACTTACAAATTTCCTTTGAATTGCTAGCCTTTGGATAGTCCTGCACAATATCAATGTGGATATGTCGTGGCTTATAGATAACCCTTTGGACTATCAATTTTGGATACTATCATGACTTACGCATTAACCTTGAACTTTCAATCTTCAGGTGATCTTGCATACTATCCAGTTTCAGATATCGCTGCATCTTACAAATAACACTTAGTCTGTCATGTTTTGGGCAATCTTGCACACTATCCGGTTTAAGACATTGCTGTGACTTACAGATGACCTTTGGCCTTCCAATTTTCGGAGATCCAGTACATCGTCCTATTTGGATGGTGTCTTACAGACATCTTTCAGACTATATGCTTTTGACCTTGATGGAAAGCGTTATTTGATCATCGGGGTGACAAGGCCTTTGTCAAACGATCAAATATAGTTGCATCTTCTGGAGACCGATGCCCTTGAATGTATAATCATCCTTTAGTGTGAGACTTCGTTGTCTCAATGCGATAATAAATAAGGGTGCACAAACATCCTCAACATCAGACTCCACCGTCTTATGCAATATCAGATATAAATATGCTAGATGCCAGACTTGGCATAATAATAATAATATCCTCAACATTAGACTCTGTTGTCTCACGCGAAATTAGATACAAATATACCAAGCTTGGCATAATAAAGAAGCAAATATATCCTCAACATCAGACTCTGCCGTCTTATGCGATGTTAGATATAAATATATTGGATGCCAGACTTGGCATAATAATAATGAAGCAAATATACCGTCAACGTCAGACTCAGCCGTCTCACATGATATCAAATATAAATATGTTGAATTCCAGACTCTACTGTCTTGGCATAATAATAAAGCAAAGATATCCTCAACATCAGACTCTGTCATCTTACGCGATATCGGATATAAATATGTTGAATGCCAGACTTCATTGTCTTGGAATAATAATAAAGCAAAGATATCTTTACGGTATACTCCTCCATCTCACGCGATATTGGATGTAAATATGTCAGGCTTGGCATAAAAAAGAGGCAAAGATATCCTCAACGTCAGACTCTGCCCTCTCACATGATATTAGATATAAATATGTTGAGTGCCAGACCTGGGACTATATTAAGGAAGCAAACACATCCTCCACGTCAGACTCCACCGTCTCACGTGATATCAGTTATAAATATTCTGAATGACACACTTGGCATAATAATAAAGTAAAGATATCCTCAATGTTAGACTCCTCTATCTTATGCGATATCGGATATAAATATGCTCAATGCCAGACTTTGTCATCTCGGTATAATAATAGAAAGGAAGAAAGGATATCCTCAACGTCAGACTTTGCCATCTCACACGATATCAAATATATATATATATATATATATATATATGCTATTGGGTCAATCCTGCGCAACAAGTGCGACTTAGGGACGTCTCTGAATGTCATCCTCTTTGAAAATAACCGGTAGAGGGAAATAGTCTTCGCAGCAAATGTATCTGCAATATTAATGATGATGGTCCTTGTGACATTGTCCTTGTGACATGGTCCTTGTCACATAGTCCTCATGACATGATCCTCGTGACATGCAAATATGATAATGTTGATGATGTGCAATGACATGCGTAGCAGTTACAAAAAACATCACCTTTGATTTTTATATTGTCATGTTGTCTCCTTTGTGTGTACATGTGCTCAAGGCAAACAATTAGTCGACACAGCATCGCTCTTACTAGCGACCACAGTCAAACTTGAAAATCTTTAAAGACGATGTCTATGAAGCTAAACAAAACAACTTTTATTTCAAATGTGAATGAAATGGTCGTGCCCATTTCTGCAGACAACCACAAGTACCATTTTTGAACATCGTCTGTTCATGGTGATTTCTGACTTGCTGGGGGATTGGCAGAGAACGTCGTTGATCTGTTATTTGGTGTTCCAATTGAAGTTGGCCAAAAATGTCTTGATCTTCTTGGGAACTCAAGAAGGTTGTCGATCTCTCTTTATCTAGTAGCTCCTGCGAACTACAAGAAAGTTTGTTTATTCCAGGAGTTTTCGCCTCTTTTGGCTTCTTCCTACTATTTTGGCTTTTTTCACCAAATTTGGGGCATCTGGTCTCGTTGCATTTCTTTGAATGCGTTAGATAATGAGGGACTAATTTCTAATATATTTTTTGGGACAACTTGCATCCATAAACAAAATGTTAGTTTTTGGTGAAAATGATCTGTGTTGACCTCTTTCGATCTACTGCTCCTTGCTTTGTCTTTTTTGGGTGCTTTATCCTCTCGGGTACTTGTCGTCCTCAATTCCCACGTAACGGTTGACATAAGACAAAGTCAAATTATAAAGGAGTAAAACTGATATGTTGTAAAGATTTTTCAAACAAGTTTTTTTGAAAACAAAGATTTTGAAAAAGGATAGTTTTGAAAGGTCTCAGCCCTTCATGTCATGTGCTAGCTCAATGAATATCCTTTACTCGAGGCTTTGACATTTCTGACATACTGTTGGCGGACTCTGGAGATCTTTTGTCCTCCCTGCTGGGGAGTTGGAAAATGTTTTTCAAGAAATCTATCGCAACTGGGGGTTAATCCACCTCGGACTGGGGACTTTGGAGTAGACTCTGATCTCTCGGTGCATGGAGATTCTTCGGAGTTTATTTCTGAACTCTTGAATGAATCTTTGGTTGAAATTTTGAGGTCCTCCTCAAAATTTCTACCCCAATTAAAGGTTTCATGATGAATCTTATTCTCTTGATAAGAGGTTTGAGACTCTGTGGGAATTATGGGATTCTTTCTCGAGATTCACTTCAGTTGCTCTTCAACACATTCTGCATTCTGACTTGTTGGAGAAGATCTTCGCCTTCTGAATTTTCAAGATTTCTTTCTTGAAATTTTGTCCCATTTTCCATTTCGTGGGTAATATGACCAAACCGTTGTGGTACCTACATATCCTTTTGAGGTAAGAATCAGGTCAAATATAATTCCCACACTTGTAGTGTGAGAATGTTGAAAATAAATAAAGGGGTGACCGAAGCCGACAAAGGCCACCTACGTATCTCATTCTTGAAAATTCTGATCGAATGTAGTTCGATGTGATAATTAAGATTCGCTCCATTGTCTGTGATGATTGACTCGGGGATTCTAACTTGGCAAATTAGAATGTTCTTGACAAAGTCAGCTATAACCTTCTTGGTTACATATTTGTAAGAAGCAGCTTCTACCTACTTGGTGAAATAGTCAATAACTACTAGAATGAATCTGTGTCCATTGGAGGTGGACGAATCAATTGGACCAATGACATACATGCCCCAGGCTATAAAAGTCCAAGGTGCACTCATAGCATGAATCTCACTAGGCGACACTCGAATCAAATCTCTGTAGATCTGGAACGTGTGACACTTCTGTACGAATCTTGCTACAATAATTTTCCATGTTCATCCCAAAGGATCTGGCTTGCAAGATCTTCTTGGCTAAGGTGAACCCATTCATATGGGGACCATATACTCCTTCATGTACTTCTTCTAACAACCTTGTGGCTTCAACTGAGTCAACGTATTTTAAGAATCTAAGATCTGGAGTCCTCCTATAAAGGAGTTTTCCATTTAGGAAAAAGGTATTGCCCATCCAGCGAATTATTTTCTTTTGGTTGACAGTCACATCTTCTGGATAGACTTCGGCTTCCATATACCTCTTGATATATGACTTTCCATCTACTTTTGCTTTAACTTGCGCACGGTGCGCAGGTTGATCTTTTAGACCTATCACCAATGGATTGATGTAATTCTGGTCTTGATGCTGAATCATGGAGGATGTGGTTTCCAAAGCATCAGAAAATTCATTTTGAATCTTTGGAGTATGCTTGAACTCGTTCTTTTTGAACCTCTTGCACAGACTTTGGACCAGTTTTATATACGACACAATCTTAGGGTTATTCACAGACCATTCGCCTTGGACTTAGTGAATTAGTAAGTCAGAGTCACTGATAATTAAGAGTTCTCGAATATCCATATCAATAGTCAATGGAATGCCTAGAATACAAGCTTCGTACTTGGCCATGTTGTTGGTGCATGGAAAATGGAGTTTGGATGTCATCGGGTAATAATGACCGGTTTCTAATACCAAGACTGCTCTAATGTCAGAACCCTTGAAATTGACTGCTCCATCAAAGAACAATCTCCAACCGGGTATGCTTCTGCGATATCTTCCTCTACGAACATAATCTCGTCATATGGGAAGTAATTTCGAGGGGGTTCATAATATTAATCAACTGGATTTTCTGCCATGTGATCTGCCAAGGCTTGTCCTTTAATTGCTTTTTGAGTCACATACACGATGTCAAACTCACTTAGCAACATCTGCCACTTGGACAATTTCCACGTAGGCATGGCCTTTTAGAATATGTAACTTAAAAGGGTCCATTCTGGAAATGAGATATGTCATATAGGATGACAAATAATGTCTCAACTTCTGGGAAACCCAAGTCAAAGCACAGCAAGTCCTTTCTAGCAAAGTGTAACGAGGCTCGTAGGGAGTGAACTTTTTTCTCAAATAATAAATTGCTCATTATTTCTTTCCACTTTCATCATGCTGTCCCAGGATGTAAACAAAGGCATTTTCTGGTACTGATAGATATAGCAATAACGTACTACCTTCTCTTGGAGGAACCAAGACTGGTGGACTGGATAAGTAATTCTTGATATGGTCAAAAGCTTGTTGGCACTCTTCAGTCCAACTGGTTGGCGCATCTTTCTTCAACAACTTGAAAATAGGTTCACAAATGGCCATTGACTAGGCTATGAATCGGCTAATATAATTCGGTCTTCCCAAGAAACTCATGACTTCTTTCTTGGTCCTCGGGGAAGGCAATTCCTGAATTGCCTTAATCTTTAAAGGATCGAGCTCGATGCCCCTCCTACTGACTATGAAGCCAAATAGTCGGCACCCCAAAATCACACTTGGCGTGGTTCACCTTTAGATTATACTTCCTTAGCCGATCAAAGAACTTCCTCAAATTAGTTAGGTGATCCGAACTCTCGCGGGATTTGGTAATTACATCATCCATGTACACTTTGATTTCCTTGTGAATCATGTCATAATACAGAGCCGTCATGGCCCTCATGTATGTAGCACCTGCATATTTAAGATCGAACGGCATCACCCGATAATGATAAACACCCCAAGGTGTAATGAAGGTCATTTTCTCTGCATCCTCTTCGTCTATTAAGATCTGGTGGTACCCAACAAAACAATCCACAAATGACTTCATCTCGTGCTTCGTGCAGTTGTCACTAAAGATGTGGATGTTGGGCAATGGAAATTTATCCTTGGGACTAGCTTTGTTGAGGTCCCAATAGTCAACACAGATTCTGATCTTCCCATGTTTCTTGGGAATTAGGACAATGTTGGACAACCAAGTCGGATACTTTGTGACTTCTACCACCCCAGATTGGATCTGTTTGGTAACTTCTTCCTTAATCCTCAAACTCAGATCAAGTTTGAACTTTTGGGTCTTTTGTTTCACTGGATCAAACCCTGGAATGATAGCCAATTTGTTGGAAACTATGTCATTGCTTAAACTCGGCATGTCACTGTAGGCCCAAGCAAATATGTTGATGTACTCTTGGAGCAATTTGGTGAGCTCTTATTTTTGTGCTTCTATCAGATGGGCACTGATTCTGGTCTCTTTGATCTCTTAGTCATCCCCTAGATTAACCGTCTCGGTTTTCTCTAGGTTGGGCCTTTCTCGGTTCTCAAAATCTTTTAGTTCCTCTGTCAACTGTTCGAGAATCATAGTTTCTTCATCATAATCCTCAAAATCATAGTCATCTAGCTCGGTTTATTTGTTAAGCTCTTGACATAACATGACATTGACAGGCTTTAACTTATTATTACTGAAACAAAAATGGGTTTTAAAACGGGTTCGAGAGTCGCCATTTTTTTTGGGAAAAATGGTTTTGATTTGCTTCGACTATTTGAAAGTTCATTTCGAAAACCAAGTTAAAGTTTTAAAATATTTTTCAAGTAAAGAAGAGTCGCCTCTTAGTTTTATAAAAGGAAAACCAAGAAAAACTTATAAAATATTTCTAAAGTTAAAAACAGATATAATTTTAAAAATCAGAGATTAAGGGTAAGAGTTCCAATTAATATCCCAAGAAGGTTTTAAAGCACTTAGGATATCCACTAACTTGCGGTTATACAGACTTATTTGAAAATAACTTATTTTGACTAAATTTTAAAAAGATCCTGTATTTGATTTAATTTGGAAATTATGGAAAGTATAACTTGATAAAAAAAGTAATGGAAATGCTTTCAAACAAATAAAGGATTAGCTAAGGAAAATATGCTCTTTTTCCAATTTTTAGAAAACAATATGATGTTTGACTGTTTTAACATGGTGAAAACAATAAGTGATTAAAGGAGATTTAAACAAGAAATGTTCATTCTTTTGGGGATAAATCAACTGAGTTAAAGAGTTAGTCCAAATTATACAAAGATAATTTTAACTAAACAAGAATGAAGAGTTTAAAGGGACTTTGGTCCAACCTGTCCTAAAATCTAAGTTGTGGGCTCTGGCCCACTTGTTGTTATTTATAGGACTTTTAGCCCAATTTTGAATTCTTTCGCCCATGTTTGGGTCGCCGTTGTTGCTGTGTATTTTGGTCCATTTTGGACTCCATTTTTTCTTCAACTTTAGGCCTATTTGGGGCCTCTGTTACTACGCACATGGGCTCTAGCCCATTTCCTTTTATGCTTCTTGCTTGCCTTTATGGGTTTTGACCCATTTTCTTTCATCTTCATCCTGTAGTTAACTCCAATTTGCTTTGTGAAATCAGTCCATTTAGGACTTGGCTGGTTTGCCTCAAGGAGGAGTGATGGGTTTCAACAACGAGAAATGCAAAGGGATTTGGGAAGTCCGAATGAACTCGAAATGATTTCATGTCACAAAGAGCAAGAAAGCAAGGAGTAGAATTTATCCGAAATACTAACTTCAATATACTCAAATTTAAACAAACAAAACCATTGCATATTCACAAACAAGTCTTGTCATTTTAGAGTATAACTAGATGTTCAATAGATTGTCATGTTAAGTAGACAAAGGGAAAAATTGAAACCTTATAGACGAAAAACCAATACATTCCATCCAAGTGGAAGATCAAATAAGAGAAAAGCTAGTTTTTTCTAACATATTCCATGTTTGTTAACCAAGAATAAAGGACCCTATCATGATGCATAAAAACAAAAGAAAACTCAAGCAGGTAACAAACCTTTTGTTCGAAAACCAAAAGAAATTAACACATGATGATCAAAACGAGACTAATCATATTGCTTTACTTATATTTGTTCGACACAATAGAGTCTAGGATTCTTGACTATAACATTGCTAAAGTTTTGAAAAATGGTCATGCTTTGAAGGAATTTGAACATGTGAAAGTTTATCACAAGCCATCGGAAGGTTTTTTGTGAAATACAGGCAATTAAAGAGTCAGTCTAAAATGTAAGATTGTCCTAAAAGAGATGTTTCCATGGAAAAAGAACTAGCCACAACAATTAATAAATCCTAAAGATCGCAGGTTGGTTGAGAGGCATGAGAAATACGAATCTGAACAACAAATAACATGGTTAGAAGGTATGGAAGCTCAAACCTTTACACATTCCACTCAATGACTTATACTATCAGAACAAAGAAACATGAAGCTATTGTCATACCTATGATAAATTTTGAAACACACAATGATAGAAGGAACTGAGAAAGAGGAAGCAAATGAGACTTCTAGGAATTTCTTTTAAGACGGAACCATAACTTCAAATAAACAGATCATTAAACTTTCAACTGCAAAATTTTAGTACCATATCAATCAAATAAGACCAGTGAAAACTATCCTAGAACTTTCAAAAATTATAGTCCTACATAATGCTAAAAGACGAAACATAAGAGAGTGAGGTGTTTACCTTCTTTGGAGTAGCGTCTGGGACTACCGGCCTCGTCGAAACAGCTTCACCACCGCCAGAGTTAGCTCATTTTGCCAAAAAATCAAACTACAAAATTGTTGCCCAAAAAAATCTCGAGCTCAAAGGAGTCTTCTAGGGTTCTTTCAGCCTTCAAATCATTGCCTCCATTGTGAAAATAGTGGAGGTTTATATAGGGAGAAACTTGGAAAACTTAGGAGGGTTTCACCGATGTGGGATGAGAGATTTTTAGGGGCATTTATGGGATTTTGCTAGGTATTTATGAATTTTCCAAAGGATAAGGCTCCAGCTCATAGATTTGTACCATTTTGTTACATTTGAGCGAGATTTTAAGAGCTAGGACGATAGAGGATGTGGACTCGTTCCACGTCGCTTGTCCTGGTACCTTCGTGGTATAATTTCTCATGCCTAGCATGCATTTTGGTATGATATTGATGAGGGAAAATGAGAGGATAAGGGAGGCGGCGCCTTAGAGTTTTTGTGTGTGTCGTTTGAAGAAGAAGAAGTGGACCGAATGGGGTTGTTTGGTCTGTTACAAGAGAAAGTGAGGAGAAGGTGCAATAAGGGTGTGTTTATTGGGCTGGATCGGGTCGGTAGGGGTTATAGAGTAGGCTTAGGCGGGTTATGGAATTGCTTAGGGCCCAAATGTTGGCAGATATTAGGGGTTGTAAAGGGCTATTTAGGATATGGCCACATTTACAAAATGTGACCATTTTTATTTAGGGCATAGCCAAATTGATAGGAATTAGGAAAAATCTGGCTAGGATTTAAATGATTTTAAAGGGATAGGCTAGAAAAGGAATAGAGACGAACTAATTACAATTAACTACTTGAGCTTTTCTTTAAATTTAAATGAATTGAAATAATTATTTCTATTTAACACATAATTACCTCTTTAAACAATTATAAAAATTAATTTCTTAATTAATCTCTCATTTTGAATCAGTTTGGAGGAAAATCAAACATTTAATCTTTTAAAAAGGTTTTTCTTATGAAATTAGACTTTAAAATAGTTCTTTGAGTAAACATTATATAAATTCCACATAATTAAATATGAAAAATATAAATTTACTCAGAACTATTATAAAACTGATTTGAAAATATTTTATCCTTTATACAAAAAAATTATTTCAAAAATTCTTTAAGATTCAAAAAGGCTCAAGATTAATTTATAATGCGGAGGGTAAAAATTGGGTGTCAACAGTGCATCCCCTTGTAGGTCATCGCTAGTTGGACAAAAATAAGACGGTTCTCAAGATTAGTTTAGCATGTACACCCTTTCTTTTTTATTGTTTTGGTTTTTAGTTAGCTATGGTGAGATTGTATTGTGAGCTGAGATGCGACTATAGGTATTGATTACATTGGTAAAAGTTAGCTGGACATAGATTCCATGTGATATGTTAAATTGAAAATGTTTACTCGTAAGTTGTTGTAGCAATATTTAGTGAGTTATGTGAACCCGTTACTAATGTTGTTGACTTAACTTAATATGACTATCAGTTGACTGAATTACATGTTAAGTGTTAAAGTTCCTTTTACTTGTTATTTGATTTGATTATATATCTGTTTTAAACTGAGTCAGCCTATGTCACCTATTTTTACATAGTATTTCATACTAACACTACCCTGTACAATTATTTTGATGAGTGCACACCGTGTTCTAGAGGCTCATACGCTACCTCATCTAGACTACGCGACTGACATTTCTATCCAAGGGTGAGCACTACTTCTCAGGCTACTGTGGATCTTTTTTGAGTCATAGTCCTTCATCCGGATGATGTAACTTTATTATTTAGTTTTGGTCATTTTATATATCTTAGGTATTATTTATGATTAGAGTTCTTGTATGATAACTTTTAGTTCTTGGGAGATGTATTAGTTGGTCGAATCATTCTGCACTTCTTTATATCAGCTTTTTAACTTTCATTATTGTTTAAGCTTCTTATTTATTATCTCTTTTAAAATTTAGTTAAGTAATAAGTTTAAGGTTTGGGTTAGATGATTCTCCCACCGAAGGGTTAGTGTGGGTGTATTTGGGTTGTTAAAGTTGGTATCAGAGCCTCGAGTTTATTGATCTTATCATACAAGAATGTGTCTAGTAGAATCTTGCGGAACAATACGAAGACGTCTGTACTTTTCTTCAGGAGGCTATAAGACTTTCGAAAAACTCAACTTCTCTTTTCCTTTATTCAATTACTCAATTCTAATTGGTATATGTCGATCTATATTGGTATCTGACTTTTTCAATCTTATTCTCACAGATGGTGAGAACACGCACTTTGAAAGCTAGAGCAGAGTTACTGGAACCAATCGTTGAGTCTATAGTTTATGGTAGAGGTAGAGTAAGGGGGAGAGATAAGGGAAGGAGGGGCGCACTGGCCAGGGGTGGAGCTCGAGCCATAACTCCAGTTTGAGAGAGGTCAGCATCTCCTCCCCCATATGAGAATCTTCACGAGGTTGTAGAGGATAAAGAAGTAACAATTTAGGGAATAGGGCGGCACCAGATCAGGGAGGTGCAGTGTCAGTTCTGATGTCATCCATCGTGATCCAGTAGATTTTGAGTTTTCTGAGTAGACTGGCAGGGAATGGGACAACTCTTGCAGTGCCCACCGTACAACATCTGGAGACCCAGCACATTGCAGGTGTGGCTTATCGGATTAACGAGGCTTCTTCATGGGTCTAGTGATATGTCCTGTGATGATCGACTATAAGCATGACCTTTTCTGCAAGTTTGTTAAGATGAAACCTCCAGTATTTCACAGGTTGGGTCAAAGGATTCTTATGAATTCACTATAGATTGTCATGAGTGACTGCACAAGATGCATATAGTTGAAAGGTATGGTGTTGAGATTGTTGCTTTCCAGTTGCAAGGGGATGCCAAGATATGGTGGAGGGAATTTGTAGAGTGCATGCCTACTGGGGAACTCCCTATGACTTGGAGTTAGTTTTAGCAAATGTTTCTAAAGAAGTATGTTTCATGTACAGAAGAAGGGATGAGTTTGCTAATATTTAACAGGTAAATTCATTTGTGGCAATATACGAGGATTGATTCCATGTATTGGCTCTTTATTCTTTAATTATGATAAATACAGAGGAAGAATGAATTTTTCATTTTGTGAAAGGTTTGACTACAGGGCTTCAGATTTAAGCTCTGCAGGTAGCATCCTCTAGTAAGTCTTTTCAAGACGTAATTGAGTTTACAAAAAAAGGTTAAAGGTTTAAAGCAAGAGGGTTACGCAAAGAGTGCTTTGACAAAGCCCCGATCTGGGGGCAGTTTCAGTGGTTAGTATTCTAAGGTTCAGGGTTCACAGGGATACCCTACGTACCCAATTCAATTTGCATTGCAAGTTTCTACTAGGGATCCATCAAGGCTAGCCAACCTTTGTCAGATTTTGGTGGTTATCTCACTTCGTCCGCTCTAGTGCAGCAACCTACCTTGGTACGTACATGATATTAGTGCGGTGACGTTGGTCACTTTAAGAGAAATTTTCCTTGTTATTGTCAAACATGTTAGCAGGATCCTAGAGCTCCAACTCCGGTAGGTAGAGGTAGTGGGTATGGTAGAGATTATCTGTAGAATGTGTGGGGTGATCACATAGCTGGCAGAGATGGCACCAGCCCAACCGAGGCGGTATGATTGCATAGAAGGTAATCATCCAATAGAGGAGATGCTCAGGCAGGGGGTAAGAATCACTTTTATGCTTTTCCTGGCAGGCCTGAGGATGAGGATTTAGATGCAATGATCACATATACTATTATTGTCTATGACTGTATGAGATTAATTTTTTTTTGTCCTGGTTCTAATTTCTCTTATGTGTATGCTTGTTTTGCTAAAGGGTTAGATATGATTTGTGAGTTACTTAATTTTCCTATTCATGTGTCTACCTAGTGGGTGAGTCGGTGATTGTTGATAGAGTTTTTTATGCTTATACTGTTATATTTGTGGGGTGAAAGATTTTTCCTGATTTAGTGATTCTAGACATGGAAGATTTTGAAATCATCCTAGGGATGAGTTGGTTGTTTCCACACCATGATATATTTGACCGTCATGCTAATACAGAGACTCTGGCTATGCCTGGGTTGGATAGGCTAGAGTGGGAGGGTAACTATAGTCCTGCTCCTATGAAGTTTATATCTTATTGTCGTGCTCAGAGTTTGATAGTAAGGTTTTTTTTATCCGCCTTAGTTAATCTTAGGGACACTAGTGAGGTCCCAACTATTGAGTCAGTTTTTGTGGTATGTGAGTTTTAAGAGGTATTTCCAGTGGATTCTCCTGACATGCCACCAGATTGAGATATTGAAAATTTTATCGACTTAGAGTCGAATGTGCTCCCAATTTATATTCCCCCATATACAATGGTGCTGGATGAGTTGAGAGATCTTAAGGCTCAGTTACAGGAGTTGTTGAGTAAAGGATTCATTCATCCGAGTGCCTCCCCATGGGGTGCTCCAGTGTTGTTTGTTAAGAAGAAGGATGGTATTCTACATAGGTGCATAGACTATCATTATTTGAATAATGTTATGATCTATAACTGGTATCCTCTCCCTCTATCGATAACTTGTTCGATTAGTTGCAGGGTGTATCAGTCTTTTCTAAGAATGATCCGAGGTTCGGATACAACCAGTTAAAAATTTGGCCTTCTAATATTCTAAAGACTGTCTTCTGGACAAGGTACGGACACTATGAGTTCCTTGTGATATCTTTTGGGTTCAATAATGCCTCGTCTGCTTTTATGAGTTTGATGTAAAAGATATTTAAGCCCTACCTAGAGTCATTCATTATTGTGTTCATTGATGATATCCTAGTGTATTCTAAGATTGAGGAGGAGCATGGGAATCATCTTAAGATTATGATGGGTTTGTTGAAGGAAAAGGAGTTGTATGCAAAATTTTCCAAGTGGGAATTATGGTTGTCTTTAGTGTCCTTCTTGGGCATGTAGTTTTGAAAGAAGGGTTAATGGTAGACCGACAGAAAATTGAGGTAGTTAAGGATTGGGTTAAACCCACTTTGGTGACTGAGATTTGTAGCTTCATCGGGTTAGCTAGTGTTGGTGGACATCTAGCTTAGGCTTATACTATCGCAAGTGTACACAATCTGACAAATGATAAGGACTTCTAAATCCAGATTATCAATCTCACAGGGAATTGATACAATAATGAACTCATATTCTAACTATCCAGTGGTGTAAACAAGAGAAGATTGTATAGTTTAGCGAATTAAATACTAACTACTATAATTCTAATACTTAAAACAATATTAGGTTGATGTGTGATTTCAGAGGTGATTAGTGATCCAGGGTTGCAGACAGAGAATAATCCAGACGAGTTATCGGTTAACTTGTTTGACTAATTTTCTTAGTTACTAGTTGCAGGTTGATATTTACAATGCTGAGCGTCTTTCCAAACTGCCTCTACGCCTACTCAACTATTCCTAATGCCTATATTATGATGGTCTTCAAGCGATACTGAAGTGCATGTGATATATCTTCCTTACCAATTAAGCAATGGGTATATTCCTATCCATGTTAGTCAATCGTTTCCACCTCTATTAGGGATCCACGACCAAGCTCTACCTTTTTGTATTACAAATGTAAGTTCTCTATTCCTAGTTCAACTTACAAACCATAGATAGTACTCAATAATTGGCTAAGAATTAAGTAATAAAGATCAAGAAAAGATAAGCAACTCAAATAGTGGAAATCCAATCAAACTAACTTTAACATTCAAACTAAAACCTTTATATTCGTCCAAAACCCTAGATACTATAAGATTATCTACTCATGAACCTATTACGGTATGAATAATCCAAGAATAAGAAAATATTCAATCATACAAAGTTAAAGGAAGATAAACCTATGTAGAAATCCTTGGGGCTCTATCCCTGCATGTTTCTCCTCCAAAACATGCCTGATCTTGTTGTTCAACTCTTTTTATATAAAACGTATGTAAAACTATTTCTAACTATTAAAAATATAAAGGGAAGTAGTACTTATAAGGTATAGGGGAACTCCGGGTCGGATTGGGATCATTTGGACCAACCCTGATTGAAATAGGCCAAAATTATCTACGGCCTCACCTGGGGAAATGCCATAGTGCATTTTTGCAGCCCCTAGGTCGCCTCTGGTCATTTACACTACAATAGCGCCTGGGGCAGCTCCCATGGCCCCTCTGTAGTGTGTTTTTACCCTTTTTCATTGTTTTGCCTCCATTAAGCTCCTATCTCGGTCTCAAAAACCATGACATACTCTAGATCATATTCTTGAGCTCCTACTCAGACTTCAAAGCTCCATAATCACTCCATAATGCTTCAAATCTATGAAAAATCCTTTAGCTTCCAATCTACATATCAAAACTGGCAATGTAAGCGTAATTCATATAATGTAAGCTCAAAATCATCTTAAAACACGTAAAATGTGAGGCAAACAATATCATAAAAATACTACTTTTAGCCTCACATCAAGACACCACACTTAAAACGTTTCTCTCTCTCGAGTAAGCCTTACTCCATAACTACAAATCTCTCAATCTCTTCAAATCAAAACTAATTCACTCAACTTAAGAACACACCTACTATACACATCAAGAATCTCTGCACATTGTGCATTTTCTATAAGTTCAAGCTCATGATAGCTTACCAAGACATCCTAACATCAAGAATAGACTCTAGTAAAAATTATGGGTCCATCCTTGTCGACTTCATAGTCAAGAATAATAAAGTCTACATGCAAAATAAATAGTCCCACCTTCACTAATACATCTTCAATGATTCCATCAAGATAGGTTAAAGAGTGGTCTACCAACTACAAGGTAACTGTGGTAGGCCTTGGTTCACCAAGTGTCGATGTCTCGAGAATTGATGTGGGCATCAAATTTATGCTGGCACCTAAATCACAAAGTGCCCTTCCCGTATCTCTGTCTCTAATACTTATAGGAATAATGAAGCTGCCTGGATATTTCAACTCTGGAGGGAATTTGGTTATGATCCTAGAACTACATTATTCAGTGAGTGCAACTATCTCAAAATCTGTGAGGCGCCCCTTGTTTGAAAATTATACTTTTAAAGTGTGTGGCGTATTTTGGTACCTTTTGTAACAAATTCACCAATAAAATACTCTGATGTACCTGCTTTAATATGTCTATGATGTGGCTTTGAAATATGCCACTTTTGACGCTTAATACTTAGGATTTTCGTAAGTTCTTTAGCATTTTATTTGTGGATTTGATGTTTTTGGTTAAGTGTGCAGGAAAATTAGATCCTTGAGCAAAATGTTGGAAACTAAGTAGAAATTGGAACATTACAGGGAAGACTGGGCAGTTGACGGGCCGTGCTTTCTAACCACGAGCCCATCCTGTGGACACGTAATCCAAACTTCAGAAATTATGCAAGGCAGGCATGATTGCATGACTGTGTTGATGGTATGTCCTTTCAAAAGACGGGCCCGTCCAGTTGACACATTATCTAAAGTCCAGACGAGGTGCTAAGTGTGGAGGAAACGATGACTCAAAAGACGGTCCATACTTTCCAAGTACGGGCCCATCCTGTGGACACGTAATCAAAGGTTCCGCAGAGGTGGAAAGTGGTAGCAGGAATGATGGATTGAAGAATGGAACGTACTTACAAAAGACAGTCCGTCTCTATAACTCATCATCACTGAAGCAGAGAAAGTACCAAAGGTGGCCAGGAAACTACGAGTCCAAGGATGAGACGTCACTCAGAAGGACAACTCGTGGTTCTAACCATCATTCCCCAAGCTAGAAGTCATTGACCAGCAGGATCACGGTTGACCCCAGAAGACCACGAACCGTCGTTCTAAATGACGGACCGTCCTCAGACCCATAGTCCCTACCGAGCCAAGTTTCCTAGTTTGTTTAGGACAGGATTTATTTTTGTCTATAAATACTTTCCCTTAGGTTTTATTTTTGGGTGTTCATGAATTATTTCAAGTTACTTTCAGATATTTTGTTACTTTGATTTTGGTATTGATTTGGGACACAAGTTCTTGGTATTGGAGTGTTCTTGAGATTGTTCTTTAATATTCTGGTTTTCTTTATTCTTATTTGTAAGTATCTCTTGATGATTGCTCAAACAAACATTAATTGCATGCTTATGAACATGAATAGCTAAATCCACAACTAGGATTGTGGGAACCATGAAGGATTAACGAACTAGGTTAGATACTTAGGTAATCGATGGAGGTGTTTATGCATGTATTGTTTATCCATTCACTTTGATTGCTTTTAAACGGTGCACAATGTTAGAACTCACCTTATCCTTACTTGCCGGACCAAAGAGGTAACAGATGGGAAAAGAGGTGTTAACAACGAGATTTGAGGCTATCAACCCTTATCTAATAGCTTGACCTTGTCCGGAAATAGCTAATCTGGGATCAAGGGTAAGGGTTAGTAAAGTGACACCCGCGGCCGGACCAAGGCATGTGGTGAAATTCACCTAGTTTTCGGACCAAGGAATTAGGTGAACCTAACTTACCGATTCTGCATGCTAAGCACCAAACTAGTTTACCAAGTACAAAAGCCTTACTAAGTTATGATCTAATCAGGAACACTACCCTAGTCACTTCTCTTATTGATACCAAGGTTTGAAATTAATCTCTGTTACTTGTTGCTAATCTAAGTTACTGTCATTATTTGTTACTTCAAACCCCCTCCCCCTTGCGGGAAATAAATGACTAAAAGACTGAGTAAACACTTATTGACCCTAGTCCTACCATATTCACTGTGGGATCGACCTCAACCTTTAGTTGGGCTCTATATTTGAACAGCGACCGCTTTATACTTCTTTTGGAGGTGTAATTTGGGCACATCAAATTTTGGTGCCGTTGCCGGGAAATACGATTTAGGATTAACAGAGATTGTGTTTAATTCACTATTAGTCCTTATTTCCTAATTTTACTTATTCTGTTGTTTTTGTTTTGATATAGGTAGCACACTTGTGCATGCTAAGTACAAGGAGTCCAGGCAATCCCTTGATCCCTTACGATACGGAGCTCTCTAAAACACTAAGAAATATGGCTAAGGATGGAGAGAATGAAACTCAAGAGCAGATTACAGCTCGGTTACTAGCTGAAGTCGAGCAGAAGAAAAAGGAAGAAGCAACACGCTTAAAGGAAGGCGAAGATGCCCTTGTTGTTGAAGATGATAAAATTGTGAAAGATCTTGCAGCTCGAAATGTTGCAGCTGAGCGAGCAAGGAAAAGAAGAGAACAGGGTATTCGGGACGAGGCAGTTCCTCGACGTATGCCATATAATAGGGGCCGACAAATGCAGCAGCAAAGGAATGCCCCTCTGTATTATGATGTATACAATTATAAAGAGGAGGAATATAGCACCACTGGACCCATAGTGCTCCCACCACTGGCTGATGGGACGAAGTTTGATATCACTTGCACCATGATCTAGCTGCTGAACCTGAAAGGAATTTATTCAGAGAAGCCCACGGAAGATGCAATCCTACATGTGAATAACTTTGTGAGCATTAGCAAATCATACAACATTCTAGGAGTAGGACAGGAGGCTATCAGGCTAAGGCTATTCCCATTCTCGTTGACTTATGAGGCAACTGCATGGCTCTCAGAACTGCCTGACAATTCAATATACACTTGGTATGAGCTGAAAAGTCAGTTCTTGAAATGGTTCTTTCCACCATCGAGGATGTTGCAGCTGAAATAGGAGATATACAACTTCAGGCAACTACCTACAGAAGCACTATATGAGGTATGGCTAAGGTTCAATAAGAAGTTGAAGCAAGTTCTGAGACACAGAATTCCTTCCAGGCATCTGATAGAGATATTCTATAAGGCCCTAAATGAAAATACTAAAGTTGTAGCTTATACTGTGACTGGAGGTGCATTCATGGAAAACACATATCCAGAGGCTACATAGATACTGGATAGGGTTGCAAAAACAAATCGAGCTTGGCATATGAGAGAGGCGAAAATGCCAGTAGGTACTTATGCAATCGGCATGTCTATAAATCCGAATAAAATAGAAGACATTAAGCAGACACAGGATGAGATAAACACGACACTGGGGTTGCTGGCAAAGAAATTCTTGGCTGAGGGAGTAGAGAAAGTTAAAGCCGTAGGTTCTTAAGGTAAAGCACAAAGGCCAGACAGTTACTCATCCGAATAAGAAGTAAGTTATCTGAATGATCAAGGGACGAGTTTCTAGGCCTTTGGCCAAGGAAATCAAGGTCGTAACAGAGATAGGGATGACTACTACAATCGGGCCGATTATAAAGATAGAGATAGAGATGGTGACTGGCAGAAGAAGGATGGGTAAAAGAACGAGAGAAGTGGTCTCTATGTTCCGCCTGCAACTCGTGCAGAGCGGGTTGGACAACCCACCATAAGAGAACTGATCAACAGAGTGTCCCAAAAGGTTGACTCCAGGGATGCGACTATGAAGGAGATAAAAGCTGAACTTTCAAGCATAAATCAGAAGGTGGAGTCCCATGCTATCTCCATCAAGTAGCTTGAGACACAGATGCATCAGTTGTCAACCAACATGAATCCACACCAAAAAGGTACTCTCCCAAGTGACACCATTCAAAATTTGAAGAATGATCGACAGGTTATGGCGGTGACTACTCGGAGCGGTAAGCAGACTATTGATCCTCCCATGCCTATTGCTGTCGACAAGCCAGCCGAAGCTGAGAAGGATAATGCTGAGAAGGTAGCCGAGTCTGAAGAGAAATATAGTGGTGAAGGGTCATCTGAAAAATAGCCTTCTGAAAAGAAGGAGAAGGGCAAAGAAGTTGCACCAGTCCTGAAACCCATGCCACTGCCTCCTCCACCTTACCCCCATAGGTTGAAGAAAAAGGTTGAGGATGGAAAATTCCATAAGTTCATCTCCATACTGAAGCAGCTGTCAGTCAATATCCCTTCGATCAAAGCTTTGGAGCAAATGTCTGGCTATGCAAAATTCATGAATGATCTGGTTATGAGGAAGAGGACAGTTAGCTTTGAACTAGTAAATAATTTGCACCACTGCAGTGCAATAGCATCCTCTTTGATGGTACAGAAGAAGGAAGATCCTGGAGCCTTCACCATTCCGTGCACTATTGGAGCATTCTATTTTGCCAAAGCTTTGTGTGATCTTGGTGCTAGTATAAATCTGATGCTGCTTGCAGTTTATAATCAGTTGGGCTTGGGAGCCCCCTCTCCGACTATAATGCGGTTACTTATGGCAGATCGCATGATGAAGAGGCCTGTGGGAATTCTGTATGATGTATTGGTAAAGGTTGACACGTTTATCTTTCCTACAGATTTTGTTATTCTCAATTGCGATGTTGACTTTGAGGTGCCCATCATCTTAGGGTGACCATTCTTGACTACTGGTCATGCTTTGGTTGACTTAGAAATAGGTCAGATGAAGTTCAGGCTAAATGATGAGGAGGTGACTTTCAATGTGTGCAAGTCAATGAAGCACCATGATGATATAATAGTGGTGTCAGTTATTGATGTTGTTGATGAGGACCAGCTGGTTGTACCTATTGAGGAGAAACTTGGTGTTGAAGCCCTTGCAGCAGTCATTATGAACTTTGAAGGTGACGACATTGATGAGTATGACGAAATAGTTGCAGCACTTACAGGGTTGGGATTATTCACTTATGCACTAAAGAAGCTAGACACTAAAGAATTTAAACTTGGACCTGAAGAATAGGAAAAGGCCACCTGCTCGCCCATCTATTGAGGAGCCTCCAGTCTTTGAGCTCAAAGCACTTCAAGCTTATCTTTAGTACATATTCTTGGGAGATAATGAGACTTTGCCCGTAATCATTGCTACAGATTTAGGTGAAGTGCAGGTTGAAGATATGGTTTCAGTATTGAGAAAGTTTAAGAGAGCTATTGGGTGGACCATCACAGACATTATTGGTATTATGCCTGAAATCTGTACTCACAAAATCCATCACGAGCCTGATTGTGTTCTACCTATTGAGCATCAGCGTAGGTTGAATCAGCCTATGCAAGAAGTCATCAAGAAGGAGATCATAAAGTGGCTGGATGTAGGTGTGGTTTACCCAATTTTTGACAGCAAGTGGGTGAGCCTGGTTCAGTGTGTACCAAAGAAAAGAGGGATTACGGTGGTTCCTAATGCAAAGAATGAGTTGATTCTGATGAGGCTAGTCACAGGCTGGCGCATATGCATGGACTACATGAAGTTGAATGCGCAGAATAAGAAGGACCACTTTCCAATGCCATTCATGGACCAGATGCTAGACCATCTTCCAGGTAGAGGTTGGTACTGTTTTCTTGATGGTTACTCGGGGTATAATCAGATCTTTATTTCCCCCAAAGACCAAGAGAAAATCATATTCACATGCCCATATGGGATGTTTGCCTTCAAGAGGATGCTATTCGATCTTTGCAATACACCAGCAACTTTTTAGCAATGTATGATGTCTATCTTTTCGGACATGGTGGAGGACACTATAGAGGTATTTATGGATGACTTTTTGTGGTAGGTGACTCTTTTGAAGATTGTCTAGATCATCTGGACTGTGTGTTGAAGTGGTGTGAAGAGTGCAACCTAGTGCTGAATTGGGAGAAGTGTCACTTCATGGTCAAAGAGGGCATAGTGCTTGGTCACCATATTTCGAAGAAGGGTATAGAGGTTGATAGAGCGAAGATAGAGGTGATTGAAAAATTGCCTCCACCAGTTTCCGTGAAGGGTATTCATAGTTTCTTAGGGCATGCTGGATTTTATAGGAGGTTTATCAAGGACTTCTCCAAAATTGCAAATCCGTTGTGCAAGCTGGTGGAGAAAGAGGTAAAGTTTGTTTTTAATGATGCATGTCTGAAGGCATTCGAGTGCCTTAAAGAGAAGTTGGTTACAACTCCTATCATTATTTCTCCTAATTGGTCTCAACCTTTTGAGGTTATATGCGATGCTAGTGGAGTGACGCTAGGAGCATTCCTAGGCAAAAGGCGTGAAAATATCCTCCATCCCATATACTATGCTAGCAAAGCACTTAACCCAGCTCAGAATAACTATACAATGACTGAACATGAGCTGCTTGTTGTGGTCATTGCTTTCGAAAAATACAGATCTTATTTGTTGGGCACTAAGGTGTTGGTGCATACTGACCATTCAGCTCTTCGTTATCTTATGGCAAAGAAGGATGCTAAACCTAGGTTGATTAGATGGGTGTTGTTGCTGCAAGAGTTTGACTTCGAAGTCAAAGACTGAAAGGGTACAGAAAATCAAGTGGCAGATCATTTGTCTAGGTTGGAAGAAGAATCCATGCTGAAACTGAATGATAGATTAGAGATTGACGACTGGTTTCCTGACGAACAAGTATTAGCTGCTTCTCAAGATTTGTTCCCATGGTTTGCAGACATTGCCAACTACTTGGCAAGCGATTTATTGCCTGATGATATGTCTGTTCACCAAAGGAGGAAATTCATGTCGGGCGTGAAGAAGTACTTCTGGGAAAAGCCATTCCTGTTTCATGTGTGTGCTGATACTATGATCTGGAGATGTGTGCCGAAAGCTGAGATGATGGAGATATTGGAAGCATGCCATTCATCCCCCATGGGAGGTCATCATAGTGGTATCCATACTGCCTATAAGATCCTGCAATGCGGCTATTATTGGCCGACTATTCATAAAGACGCCCATGAGTTTGCTAAGGCTTGCAGCAGATCTCAGAGGGAAGGAGGCACATCAAGGAGGCATGAGCTTCCTATAAATCCCATCCTTGTGATTGAGCTATTCGATGTTTGGGGCATTGAATTCATGGATCCGTTCATGCGGTCTGATG
The DNA here is from genome assembly GCA_003996215.1 of Jaltomata sinuosa. Classification (NCBI taxonomy): domain Eukaryota; kingdom Viridiplantae; phylum Streptophyta; class Magnoliopsida; order Solanales; family Solanaceae; genus Jaltomata; species Jaltomata sinuosa. The sequence goes on along the minus strand of QJPP01001150.1, from coordinate 45,709 downwards.
CAAACTGGTATATATGTGGAGACGGTTGTGCTTCCAAGTAATGAAGGTAAATGTGTCACAACGTTCTTGTAAAAGAACATCTTCTCAAAGTTCGGTACGCCAAGAGCTATTATTAGTGATGAAGGCTCTCACTTTTGCAACAAGTTGTTTTGTGCTTTGCTTGAAAAATATGGAGTGAAACACAGAGTTGCAACCCCTTATCATCCTCAGAAAAGTGGGAAAGTGGAAGTTTCCAACAGAGAAATCAAGTCAATTCTGTCCAAGACTGTTAATGCTAATAGAAAGGATTGGTCGCGAAAGCTGGATGATGCTTTATGGGCATACCGGACTGCATACAAGACTCCTATAGGCATGTCACCATATCAGCTTGTGTTTGGTAAGGCGTTCCATCTTCCAGTTGAGCTAGAGCACAAGGTCATGTCGGCTTTAAGGAAGCTGAACTTGGAGTGGGGTGCAGCATCATTGCAGAGGTTAGGACAGGTGAATGAGTTGGATGAATTCCATACGAACGCATATTGTCACGACCCAACCCGTCGTGAGTGGAATCAACCCAACCCCCAGATGAGCGAACCAATAGAGTTCCACCCTTGCCTAGACTAACAGTCTAAAACCAGCAAGCATCAAAATAAACTAGCAATGAAAATAAGATCATCTACTCAGAATCTTATCATAATCAATAAACTGCGGAAAATCCCACCTAGGAACTGAAAGTCATCGTACAAAACATCAATACCAAATCTAGAGTACGGGGATGCAACCCCAAACAAAATAAGAATAGTTTTTAAGTCTGGACAAATGGACTAAAACTCTAATGATAATCCCAAAGTAGCTCGAATCGACAGCTCACCCTTGAAGATCGGAAACCTCGGTGCTAAATCTGACGTCTCATCTCAGCCGCTGGAAGATTTTCTGTACTCACCAAAAGAAATACAAGTGCAGTATCAGTGCACCACCACTGTGTACTGGTAGGGTTATCAGCCAGTATTCAAGAATACATTATATAAATAGTACATAAAATCCAGTAATAAGTATGGCAAACATGCAACAAGCATCACAAGCATCTCTAGACTACAGGTCTCTACCTAGCTTTTTACCGCATGAATCCATCTCTTACAGTTCTATTCCACCAACAATAATAACTATAACCACACCTTACCGTCTATTCTGGACCCACCCTAGAATCTTCTCTAGACAAATACCACAAGAAGTGATTACCCGGCCTAAACCAAGACCAATTCAACAGACATACAATAGTTACCGGCCACTCAAGGACCACTAATCAATAGAACTTTTCAATAACAACCCGATCCACTCACGGAACCAATATCAAGTATCACATTCAGTAAAACAAACCGTTCCTCTCATGGAAATAATAAAGTAAATCCGTACCAGGTGTGGTACCCGTGCCAACCGAATGTTATACCCGTAGCGTGGTACCCATGCCAACCATGTGTTATACCCGTACCAGGCGTGTTACCCGAGCCAACCGAATGTCAACAAAAACAGTCAATAGAATGAATGCACACCCCTTGTAAAGCCAACAAGTAAAAACCATTCAAACATAGACTGTAAACCAAACTTAGACATTCCACACAATTCCCCTAAGCAATGTAATGCACACAATTACTTATACAATGAGTACAATGAATATACACATTCGCAAAAATACGAAAGCCATCACCTACCTTGAATGTTCCAAGCTCTATTCAACCCGAGTTTTTCCGTGTTCCGGATTCCTCTCATGTTCTTAGTCTAAAAATAACACATAATGCATACGATTAACATACAGGCCCGCAAATTACCTGGATTTTACCAAATCCCCAAACCCCAGGCAACCCATGATCATCCTACCCTTTTCCCAGGCTTATCCAACGTTAATTCTCCTAGTCTTATCATTATTTACAGGATAAAACAGAAAATTAAACAGTCTATGATCATTTTAACATACTTAAATCAACACCCAAGAACAAACATGTTTGGAACCCCCTTCTTCCCCGAATTCCATCATCCCTAGGTCATCCTAACCTTCCCCAATTTCCCTCATTGCAATTCTACCGCATAGGAAACGTAGTACAATGTTTGGGGAATGAAAACCTTACCTTAGGAATGATTTTTGGCGGAGGAATGAATAAAATCACATGAATTCGCCCAGCCCTTCTCCCAAAACAAACTTGTGAAATTATGATGTTTTAAGAGCTGTTTTTGCATTAAAAACCCATCGGCCCGTTGTAGCGGTCCCCGCTCCGCTATAGAGGTCACCTGCCGCTATAGCGGTCTTAAGTGAGTTGACCGCCCCATGACCGCCTCTATATCGGTAATTTCTACCGCTATAGCGGTGGCCGCTATCGTACGTGATAGCGCTCATCAAAGGCATAAAGTCTGTAAATTTTCCAATTTTGGCCTTTTCACAACACACTTGGTTGCCCCGACGTCCCAAAATAACCCTTTCACCTCAAATGCGATTTAGGAAGTTCTACTTACCTAAATTTGATTCCGAAAAGTCCCTTGGACTCCTTTATGTATTGGATACATGGAAAACTATCTCAATCCAAGACACCAAAACTCATTTTTACCCGGATTTCCCTAGACTCTATCTCGCTCCAAAATCGGTCGAGGCTAGCCTAGCCTAAAATTTCAAATTCCCAAACCCAAAGTTTTCTAACTCTAAAACTTGGTACGATTGGTCTACCTGTAACGACGAACCCGATCGTTACAACAGATACAAATTTACCCATCATTCGCCCCCGAATAATCAAACCTGAAATTACGAAAATAAAAGAAAGGAAGTGTAGTACCTGAATCCTCAAACAATTGAGGGCACTTGTCCTGCATGTCCTTATTGGTTTCCCAAGTGGCTTCCTTAACTAGATGATGCTTTCACTGAACCTTCACCATATCAATCACCTTTGTACTAAACCTCCGGACATCCCGAGCAATAATCAAAACTGATTCCTCCTCATAACGAAGATCTATATCAAAAAGTACCTCATCCCACTTGATGATGTAGTCCCCATCCCCATAGTATCGCTTGAGCATGGATACATGGAATACCAGATGGACGCCCGACAAACTAGGTGGTAGTGCTAACTTGTAAGCCACTGGCCCCACCATCTCAAGGACCTCAAATGGACCGATAAACTGAGGGCTAAGCTTGCCCTTCATACCAAACCACATAACCCCCTTCATTGGTGACACCTTTAGCAATACTTGTTCACCAACTTGAAAGTCCATGTCCCGGACCTTACGATATGCATACTCCTTCTGCCTGCTTTGAGAAGCCAACAATTTGGTTTGTATGCCCCTTAATTTTTTCTTGTACTTCCCTCATTAAGTCTATGCCAAGAGGTTTCACATCACCTTCCTCAAACTACCCAACTGGTGATCTGCAGTTTCTCTCATACAAGGCCTCGAACGGTGCCATATCGATACTGGAGTGATTTTTGTTATTGTACAAGAATTCGCACACTGGTAGAAACTGGTCCCAATAACCACCGAAGTCCATTACACATGCTCTAAGCATGTCCTCCACTACCTAAATAATCCTCTCCGACTGACCATCATTCTGAGGATGGAAGGTTATGCTAACAATGAGTTGTGTACCCAACTCTTCATGTAACTTGCCCCAGAACTTAAAAGTAAACTGCATACCCCTGTCTGAAATGATGGTCAGTGGTACCCCATGCAGTCTTACAATCTCCTTCATGTAGATCTTGGCCAACTGCTGCGAATTGTAATCTACCCTGACCGAAATGAAATGAGCAGACTTGGTCAGCCTGTCAACAATGACCCAAATTGAGTCATACTTCCCCAATGTCTTTGGAAGACCCACCACGAAATCCATGGTTATTGTTTCCCACTTCCACTCTGGAATTTGCATCCTCTGAAGTAATCTTGAAGGTCTCTGATGTTCATATTATACATGCTGGCAATTCTTACACTTGGACACAAACTCAACTATGTCCCTTTTCATTCCGGGCCACTAGTAACGCTGCCTCAAGTTCTTGTACATTTTGGTTACACCCGGATAGATTGAGTACCGTGAACCATGAGCTTCTGTCAAAAAGTTTGGAATTATATCATCAACCCGAGGAACACAAATCCTCTCCCTGAAATGTAATACACCACCAGAGTCTAACTTGACATCTCTGGACTCCCCGGATATCACTTTACTTCGCAACTTACCCAGTTTCGGATCCTGAAACTGTTTTGCCTTTATTTCTTCTATGAAGGTGGCCTTGAACTCAATGCTGCCCAACAACCCGCCTTGGTATGAGACACCCAAGTGGATGAACTTGGCCTCCAGAGCCTGAATTTCCTTAGCTAGTGGTCGTTTGGACACCCCCAAATAAGCCAAGCTACCCATGCTAATAGTTTTATGGCTCAATGCGTCTGTCACCACATTAGCCTTACTCGGATGGTACTGAATGGTCACATCATAATCTTTCAATAACTCCATCCACCTATTCTGCCTCAGATTCAAATCCTTCTGAGTGAAAATGTATTGCAGACTGCGATGATCTGTGAATACTTCACACTTGACACCATAAAGATAGTGTTTCCAGATTTTCAATGAAAACACCACCGTTGCCAACTCTAAGTCATGAGTAAGGTAATTTCTCTCATGCACCTTCAACTTCCTGGATGCATAGGCTATCACATTGATATCCTGCATCAACACAGCACCCAAACCAGAATGTGTAGCATCACAGTAAATAATAAAGTCATTACCTTCAACCGGCAAGGACAATATAGGAGTTGTGGTCAAAAGTGTCTTGAGCTTTTGAAAGCTCTGCTCGCACTTGTCGGACCACAAAAATTGTACTTCCTTCTGTGTCAGCCTGGTCAGGTGAGTAGAAATAGAAGCAAAGTCCTTCACAAACCTCTGGTAGTACCCCGCGAGCCTAACAAAACTTCTCACCTCTGTCACAGAGCTAGGCCAGACCCAACTCTTAACTGCCTCAATTTTCTGGGGATCCACCATCACCCCCTTTTCGGACACCACTTGCCCCAAAAATTCCACAGAAGTCAACCAAAACTCACACTTAGTGATTTTTGCATAAAGCTTTTGATGCCTCAAGATGTCCAGCATAATGCGAAGATGATTAGCATGCTCCTCCCTACTCTTAAAGTAGATCAAAATATCGTCAATGTACACGATAACAAAAGAATCCAAGTAGGACTTAAACACCCAATTCATCAAACTCATGAATGATGCCGACGCATTGGTCAAACCAAATGACATTACTAGAAACTCATAATGTCCATACCGAGTCCAAAAAGCATTTTTTTGGAATATCCTCAAGCCTAATCTTTAGCTGATGGTACCCCGACCTCAAGTCAATTTTCGAAAACACCGATGCACGCTGAAGCTGGTCAAATAAATCATCTATCCGGGGTAAAGGATACTTATTCTGGATGGTCACATTGTTCAACTGTCTGTAGTTTATGCACATCCGCATACTACCATCCTTCTTTTAGGTGTGGTACCCATGCCAACCAAATGTTATACCCGTACTAGGCATGGTACCCGTGTTAACCATGTGTTATACCCGTACCAGGCATGGTACTCGAGCCAACTGAATGTCAACAACAATAGTCAATAGAATGAATGCACACCCCCTGTAAAGCCAACAATTAAAAACCATTCAAACATAGACTGTAAACCAAACTTAGACATTCCACACAATTCCCCTAAGCAATTTAATGCACACAATTACTTATACAATGAGTACAATGAATATACACATTCGAAGAAATACTAAAGCCATCACCTACCTCAAATGTTCCAAGCTCTATTAAACCTGAGCTTTTCCGTGTTCCGGAATCCTCTCACGTTCTTGGTCTAAAAATAACACATAATGCATATGATTAACATACAGGCCTGTACATTACCCGGATTATACCAAATCCCCAAACCCCAGGCCACCCATGATCATCCCACCCTTTCCCGGGCTTTTCCACTATTAATTCTCCTAGTCTTATCATTTTTTACTGACAAAATAGGAAATTAAATAGTCTATGATCATTTTAACATACTTAAATCAACACCCAAGAACATACATGTTTGGAACCCCCTTCTTCCCCAAATTCCATCATCCCTAGGTCATCCCAACATTCCCAAATTTCCCTCCTAGCAATTCTACCACATAGAAAATGTAGTACAAAGTGTGGGGAACAAAAACCTTACCTTAGGAATTATTTTTAGCTCTGTACAAGGAGAAGATGAAGCTGTATCATGACCGAAAGATAGAGAAGAGGGATTTTCAGCTGGGTGACTTGGTCCTGCTTTTCAACTCTAGACTTCGCTTGTTTCCTGGCAAGTTGAAGTCCAAGTGGAGTGGACCCTTCAAGGTGGTATAAGTTTTTCCTCATGGGGCTATTGAACTTGAAACCCTTAAGGGAAAATGGTTCAAGGCAAATGGGCAGCGGATAAAAGCTTACTTTGGCACAACAAAGGAGATTAAGACCATTGAAGCTTGGAGCATAGATGAGTTTGTCCAACCTAAGGAGCTTGATGAAGTTTGAGTAATCAAGCAACCTGCGTCATTCCGCGATGTTAAATCAGGCGTTGCATGGGAGGCAACCCATGAAATTGTACTTTACTCTTTGTTAGTTATAGTTTTAGTGATAGTAGAGTGTTTTGGTGAAGTCTGAGTAGCCAAAACACTTGCGTCGTACCGCGATGTTAAATCAAGCGCTGCTTGGGAGGCAACCCAAGGCTAACGTTTGTTGTCTGTGCAGATGAGGAGAAGAAGTACACCACTGTAGCAACTACCAGAAATCAAGTCATTGTTCCTGGAGTAGCAGGAACAAGCCTCTGAAAATAGACCAAGACTCCCAGAAATGGTCCATGTTCTCAAACGATGGACCGTCATCCAAGTCATGGTCACTGGGCAGAAAAATAGGTCTCAGATGAGGAATGACGTGTCATCAGGACGGGCCCATGATTAAACCATGGTCCGTCGATGGAGCCAACATCCCTGGAAATTGGTGAGTTTGAAAACAACAGACCACGAGTCCAACAATGGACCATCTTTCAAATGATGGAACGTCGTTTGGACTCGTAGGTCCCAAGTAAAGTAACAGCCACTGGGTCAGCTGAATTTTAAATTTTTAGAACTCAGCCCGGTTTCTACCCATTTCTTCTCTTCTAAGGATAGTAACCGCCATTTTCAAAAAAGGAAAAGATCAAAATACTCCCTCCTTCACCCCTAATCCAACTGAAACTCCCAAACTAATCCCCCAAAGCAATTTGTCACAACTCTTGCACGCACAAGGTCGGTCACACTGCACTCCTAACACACGAAAAAGACTAGGATCATCAAAGGTAAGTTTTTCTTGTGTCATTCTTGTTATTCAAGCAACACCATCAATAGGGTAATGGTTTAGATCGAAAATTTCATTTGGAAACCCTAAATATCTGTGTGAAGCATCTGTATGGTGGGGTGTATTTAATTTTGAATTAATGTGGGAGTTTGTTGTTGTGAAAACTGATTTAATACTGTAAAAATGAAGTAGGAGGGAGTCTTGATCATAAAATTTGGTTACCCAGTAATTACGGGTCCATCTACGGACCGTATTCCATCTATACGGACCATAGATTGACTCATAATTTCACCTTGTGCTTATAATCTCTGAATTCAAATGATGAGTCAATAGGACGGACCGTAGTTCTAAACTATGGCCCATCGTTGGACTCGTAATCACTGAAAAGAAAAGGAGGAAATTACTGAAGTCTGAAACTAGAAGACAACCCACAGGATGGACCCGGCGTTCAAAATGACGGACCGTCTTTCGAGTCGTCATCCCTGTACTGTAAACAATGTTGAAATTATTTTTCCTATGTTTATTTTTGTGATCATGCTTTGTATTAATAAGGTCTACCCCGCAGGTACCATGCCTTCTAAAAGCACACCAAATAAAACCACAGCCAAAGACTCAGAGGCCTTAATCCTAAAATGTAGACAAATCTGAGATGAGGCCACTGAGTCGGAGGAGAGTCATTCAGAAGAAGTCTATGAGATAGATTCTGACCCGGAGGCCATTCCCACGACCATGAGGCAGCAAGCTAAAGTCCAATCAAAAACCACTCCTCCCAAGTATGAAGAGGGAGAGGGTGAGTCTAGTGCAACCCGGGAAGCAAGTGGGTCTGAAGGTTCGGAGTCTAGAGAAGCTTCAGGATCTTGTAGCAAAGAGGAAGAGGGGTCAGGCTTAGACTCTGGTAGTGCTAGCCCAAGCGACAGAGGGGCTGCTAGCAGGTCCAGTGAAGAAGCTTCGACCACTGCAGAACATCATATTTATGAGGTTGTTCCCGTAGATCCACCCTCCTTCAGATGCAAGAATACCAAAGTACGGGATTAGGTTCGCTGAGCTATTGAGGGTACATCGAGGCTCTACAATGAGGGTCAGGCACTGAATGACAAAGGGCACTTTTGGCAGAGTTTTCATGAGGAATTTGAGATCCGCTCAGCTGGTTTAGATGATATGGCGGATGTCAAGGCTTTATATGATCACTACGGCTTTCAGTGGATGAGCCGGCCGGGTGGTCCATACAACCCGGTGATTGTCCGTGAGTTCTATGCTGCCTATGCAGCTACTTTGATGAACAAGTGTGAGAAAGGGAAGAATCTGAGGTCAGATCCATCCCTTTAGAGAGTACAAGTTCGGGGGTACAGGTCGTCATCTCAGAGCGCACCATCCAGCACTTCATCTATGGCCCGAACTTTGTAGCTCCAGCCTCCTAGCCAGACTTGGATGCCTGGATGGAGCAGGTTAGACAAAAGAAGATACCTTATCATTGGATTGCCTCACTTATCATAGATGGCAATCCATCTTGGTTGACAACAAGTATACCAAAGATCAGCAAGGCTTCGCTGAGTGTAGCCAGAAAATTTTGGTGGGCGGTGGTAAGACACAGGTTGGTACCGACGATAGCAGACAACACTCTTACTCCTGACCGGGCTATTTTAGTTGCTGCGATCATGGACGGATATGATATTATTATTGCCCATATCATTGTGGAAGAGATAAGAGAGCAGGCTCTGCGGCTGTCCACCACCATTCCTTTTCCATGCTTAATCACTCAGTTGTGTCAGGTGACTGATGTGCCCGAGATACCAGTCATCGACCAGACCATACATGCTTCCAACTTTCAGGATATAGCCTTGTTTCGAGACACCACCAACCTGGTGACACAGGCTAGAGCTTATACTATAGAAGTTGACTTTCTCGAGCCTAATGGTGATTTGCCACTGGATACATCAGTAGTGTTTGATGAGCAAACTAGACTGGCTTCCAGACCATCGACATTAGCAGCTGGCCCATCTTCATAGGCTAAGGCCTGGCCATCCAGTAGCCAGGGTCAGTCACATGTCTTCACCAGCGAGGTATTTATCAAGGTTGCCAAAGCGACCTTCCATGCAAAGGAGTAGATAAAGCGGTTTTCAACTTTGGTGAAACCGTTGATCTGACGTGAGATAGCAGATGCCATGGTTTCAGTCAAAAAGTCGATTGATACTCTGAGTGCCATACTGGACACCATTGAGATCCGGGTAAATGATAGGTTGTGGAACTTGACCATACCAGACTTCACATCCTTTCTCACCAAGCTTGCAAATGTCCAAGCTGATGTAGATGAGATCCAGAGGAGACAAGTGCCGAATATATAGCTACCGTCGATTAAGACCGCGAACGAGGAGTTTATTGACTTATTTGCACCCTCTCCACCTCATGAGCCAGTTGCAAACCCCGTACCTGCAAAGAAGAGGAAGCAAAAGGACAAGAATGTTACAGGTGATGATGCCCCGCTGAGTCCTAAATCTCAGAAGAAGAAAGAGGAAAGAGCTGCGAAGAAGGCAAGTAAGGAGTTAGAGAAAACAAAAAAATTATCCTTGGCATAATATTAGATAGAGGTTGATAGCGTGGGCTGAGGTGGATCAGGAAGTGGTACTGTACCTTCTTTAGACCATAGTGTGGGAGTGGTCGATGTTGGAGCTGCTCGGGCAGCTGTTACTATTGATGAGAGGACTGCGGAGGCAGCCTCAGTTGTTGGAGAGACTACTGTGGGCACCGATCCTGATGGCCCGAAGGAAGCGACACCAGACACCGGCGCTTAGGCGCCACAGGTATGTTCTCACCCCCATATGTCTTGTATTGTTATTAGTGCATTGAGGGCAATGCGCATCTCTTTTTTATGGTGTGGGGGCAGTGTGGGGTGTTCTTTGTTTTGATGGGTCTCTTGGCAAAGTCTGAGTAGCCGAGATACCCACGTCGTGCTGCGACGTTAAGTCAAGCATTTCATGGGAGGCAACCTATGAGGGTACTCCCAAGGTACCCGAATCCTTAGGGTTTTCTTGCCACTTTTCTTTCCCTAAGGATTTCTATTTATGTTGAACCGGTAATTTTAGTATAGGTTGTATGTAGTAAAAAAATAAAAGGAACTTAGCGCAGTCTGTGATATGATTTTGAAACTGGATTTTTGATTAAAAATGGAGATCCCCTCTAAATTTTGTGCGACATGATTGTATCTGTACTTGATAGACTTACCTCTATGGATCCGTGCATGACATTAGGATTTAATCGAAATGATGAATGGCTTAAGCTAGAGCATGAACCTGATAGTTAGCATGTAATCATTGACTCTGTGCCATATGTGTGTGAGCTTAATTTGTTTAGTTCTTACCTTGTGTGCCAATCTAGAACTTGCCCGGTTAGTCTTGCCTAGGTCGTAGGATAGTTGGTTAGGAAAGGATCATAGGCCATCTTTGAATTAGTCCACTCCATCCTAAATGACTGACCAAATGATGTAAATACCCTTTTGTTCCCTGATTTTGAGCCTAAATTGAGCCATTTTATTGTTAGCCTATTCACCTTCCCTGTTTGTTTATGAACCTTTAGTTTGGCCCTGGTCCCTCATTGGACGTCGTGTACCTCAACTCAGGCAAATCGCCTAAGTTGAGGGTGGCTACTGTAGAGGTGAGTGAAGAGTAGGGGTATGCAAAGAAAAGGTTAGTAATGGAAAGTAGAAATAACGGGTGCGGCAGGCTTGTTAAAGAAATGAAAAAGAAAAGAAAGAAAGAAAAAGAAAATGAAAAAAAAATAGTTGAGTTTGAACCAAGCTGCACCCGTCACTTGATGAAAAATAAAAGGGAGAACAAGGAGCAAAAGGAATAGAATTGGTCCGATAAGTGGAAGAAAAATAGCGTAGTGTCAAGGAGGGCTTAGTCACTAATTTCCAGATCTACCATACCCGTCCCCAAGCCTACGTTACAAGCAGTAAAATCCTATAGTGATCCTAACTAAATTGTCCGAAAACCAAGGCGTAGAAAATAAGGGCAATCCTATGGTATTGTGCATGGATTGCTTGAACATCTATTGTGAATGTGAGTGTCTTTGTTCAGTCCCTGAAATCTTGATTATATTATTGTGCAAGTGGGACTTCATTGTGGTGAGGGCACTAGAGCAAGTTTGACTGCTAACTGTTAGTGTAAGTCTTGTATGTGTATGCTACATCGTCTGTTGATAGTGTAATGTCACCCATAGATCCTCTTGTGTTGTTTTGATAGTCAGAACGCATGCACTGGTTTTGTATTGAAAAGGGAGGGGGAATACTTGTTATGAGCTTAATTGCTAAATCATATGACTGTTGTAGTTCCTATTTTTCTTTTGCTATAGCATCATTGTAGATTAGTCTTCTGTTGTCACTTGAGGACAAGCAAAAGTCTTAAGTTGAGGGTGTTGATGTGGCATAGAAATACGCCACTTTTGACGCTTAATACTTAGGATTTTCGCAAGTTCTTTAGCATTTTATTTGTGGATTTGATGCTTTTAGTAAAGTGTACAAGCAAATTGGATCCTTGAGAAAAATATTGGAAACTAAGTAGAAACTGGAACATTACAGGGAAGACGGGGCAATTGACGGGCCGTGCTTTCAAACCACGGGCCCGTCCTGTGGATACGTAATCCAAACTTCAGAAATTGTGCAAGGCAGGAATGATTACACGACTGTGTTAATGGTCCGTCCTTTCAAAAGACGGGCCTGTCCTGTTGACACATCATCTAAAGTCCAGACGAGGTGCTAAGTGTGGAAGAAAATATGACTCAAAAAATGGTACGTACTTTCCAAATACGGTCCCATCCTATGGACACATAATCAGAGGTTTCGCAGAGGTGAAAAGTGGTAGAAGGAATAATGGATTGAAGAACGGACCGTACTTCCAAAAGATGGTCCGTCTCTGTGACTCGTCATCACTGAAGCAGAGAAGGTACCAAAGGAGGCTAATAAACCACGAGTCCAAGGACGAGCCATCATTCAGAAGGATGACTCGTGGTTCTAACTATCATTCCCTAAGCCAGAAGTCATTGACCAGCAGGACCAGGGTTGACCCCAGAAGACCACAGACCGTCGTTCCAAACGATGGACCGTCCTCAGACCCGTAGTCCCTGCTGAGCACAGTTTCCTAGTTTGTTTAGGACAGGATTTATTTTTGTCTATAAATACTTTCCCTTAGGTTTTATTTTTGGGTGTTCACGAATTATTTCAAGTTACTTTCGGATATTTTGTTACTTTGATTTTGGTATTGATTTCGAACACAAGTTCTTGGTATTGGAGTGTTCTTAAGATTGTTCTTCAAGATTCCAGTTTTCTTTATTCTTATTTGTAAGTATCTCTGATGATTTCTCAAACAAACATTAATTGCATGCTTATGAACATGATAGCTAAATCATCAACTAGGGTTGTGGGAACCATGAAGGACTAATGAAGTAGGTTAGATACTTAGGTAATCTAGGGAGGTGTAAAGACATATCCGGCATACTAAGACTAAGATGAATCATCTCAGTTCCTCAACAGGCCTAGTCCCTAAATCCCTATTTATGCATGTATTGTTCATCCCTTTGCTTTGATTGATTTTTAATGGTGCGCAATGTTAGAACTCGCCTTATCCTTACTTGCCGGACCAAGGAAGTAACGGATGGGAAAAGGGGTGTTAAAAATGAGATTTGAGACTATCAACCCTCATCTAATAGCTTGACCTTGTCCGGGAATAGCTAATATGGGATCAAGGATAAGGGTTAGTAAAGTGACACCCGCGGCCAGACCAAGGCGTGTGGTGAAATTCACCTAGTTGTTGGACCAAGGAATTAGGTGAACCTAACTTACCAATTCTACATGCTAAGCACCAAACTAGTTTACCAAGTACAAAATCCTTACTAAGTTATGATCTCATGGGGAACACTACCCTAGTCACTTCTCTTATTGATAACAACTACTGACATTAATCTCTGTTACTTGTTGCTAATCTAAGTTACTGTCATTATTTGTTACTTCAAAACCTCCCCCCCCCTTGCGGGAAATAAATGACTAAAAGACTGAGTAAACACTGATTGACCCTAGTCCTACCATATTCCTTGTGGAATCGACCTCAACCTTTAGTTGGGTTCTATATTTGAACAGCGACCGCTTTATACTTATTTTAGAGGTGTAATTTGGCGCATCAGTCTGGAAATCTCGAACAAGCCTTGTCTACTTTATTCTTCTCAAACCTCTATAGGAATGGTGGTGGTGGCTTGATTGTTAACTCTTCAATTGATCTTTCAATTTTTTAAATTTCTTTTTCTTTCTCTGGTGTAGCCCTAAACTCTTCATTTTGTCTTTTCTCTTTCTAAGGTTCTACTTTTAACTCTTTTCCTCTTCTCCAGGTGACTGCATTTATTGTTTCTTTTGGATTTTTCTTTGTATCATTTGGCAATGCCCCTTAAGGTCTCGCATGTAGTGCTGCAACTAAATGACTCAACTGTAGTTTTGCATCAGCTATAAATTTCTCATGTTCTTCATTAATTACCTACTGAGCTTGATTTAACTGGTGAGTCTCAGCTAAAAACTGCTTTAAGGTCTCTTCAAGTGAACTATTTACTTGAGCCTATGGTTGTGTGAATGGCTACTTCTAATTACCTCTCCAAGAAAAATTTGGGTGATTTTTTTAGTTCTACCCGTAGAGATTGCCTTGATAGCCTTGATAACCCATTCCATGATTCTGCTGCCCCACATAAAATATAGACTTTAGATTTTGAGGACAACCTAAATACGTGTGGTTTTTACCACATATCTCACATAATACTGGATGCTTGAACTTGTTGAACTTGACTTGATCTTTGAGCTATCAGACACTTTTTCACTAAGCTTGTAGGATGCCCAATTTTAGCTCTCATAGTTGTAACATCATCTAACTCTAGCTTGTCTTGCTCTTTCTGTGAAGTTGAAAAGAACACTCTACTCGGCTTTTGATAGTCTCTATTACCTATACGCATAAGGTTGAGCAGCGCATTTATTTTATCGTAATTCTTGGACAAGATTTTCCCTTAAGCTGTAGCATCTAAAATAGACTAAGACTCTGGTCTTAGTCCTTTAATGAAGTTGTGTCCAATGATCTCATTTGAATGTTGATGATGAGGGAAATATCTTAGATAGCCGTTATACCTTTCACGTGCATGTGACAATGATTTATTATCTTTCTGGAAAAAACTGGATATCCTCCCTCTTAACTCATTAGTCTTCTCGAAGAGAAGAAGCGATTCAGGAACTTCTCTGACAATCCATACCAAGTAGTGATTGGAACTGTTGGTTCATTCTGTCACCATTGCTTTGCTTCCCCAATAAGTGAGAAGGAAAATAAAGTAAGTTTCATATATATTGATGATCACTCTGGTAGTCATGAATGGGACATTTACTTGGAAATAACCTTTTAATGGATTTTCTTCTTGCATTATAAATTATACCATTGTTTGCAAAGATCTGACTTATTTTGCTATTTTTATATTAATGTGGGCAAAGATTATGCTAACAAAGCCTTGGGTAAAGATCCAGCTTGTTTTGTATATGGACCTTATGAGTTCTCCATGGGTCCTACCTCACAGCATACCATTGTATAGGAGTGTGTACCAGTAGGCATTGATCATTGAATATCATTTAATATTATTGCATTGCATCCGTCTTTGATTATCGTGGTATTTTATAGTGATACTTCGTGATTTATCGATATTGAACTGCTGAATTTTTTTTACTGTGTAGTTATTTTAGTATTTTTTATTTGATATAGTCTCTGCTTAAGCTCACTCGGCCTATGATGTCTACTAAGTACAAGTGGATCGTACTCATACCTGTTTTTTGTATTCTTTTGATAAAGATCCTGATATATGTGGATCTTGTGACTAGAGATCATATGGTATTATTATTATCAATGATGTGGTGAACTCCTGAGTTGGGAGATTATCCCTATCTGTCTTTTAATTCTTTCTTATCTACTTCACGAAAAGCTTTGTATTTTAGTTTTGACATTCTGTTTATAGAGGTCTCTCTTGTACTTTTAACAGCTGAGTCATGAGAGTTATGATGTACTATTCTATTTTCTTGTGGTATGTTTGGAGTTATTATTATTATTATTATTATTATTATATATCTGTACCTATGTTTTACATTTTTCCTTTATTTTGAGTTTTCCGTGTTTGACGAGTCTGGCTTATCTACCATAGTTAAATTGGTGTAGGTGTCATCACAACCCTCGTAGTTTTGGACCGTGAAAACTTAATTCACTAAGATTAACTTTTACAGGTAACATGATAACATAAAGGGGTTCTTTAAAACTACTATGTGTTTTTATTTGGAAAATATGTTTAAAAAGAAAAGAAACTATATGTTTATTAACAAAAGGGCATTTTTTACCCAATTAAGTAACTACAGGGATGTTTTGGGCAAAATTATTTATAACAAGAATATTTTTGGATCAAACTACTAACAACAAAGACATTTTCGAACTAAACTATAATCATAGGAAATTCTTATTAAATTTCACGTAATTTAAGGATATTTTTTAATAATTTTGCGTAAATAGAATCCAAAGTTCATGTTGATCTTATTTAGTAATAAAATTTATTGCATTCAATACTTGCACCAGTTTAAAATTTAAATTATTTTTTGAAAAGAAAATTAATGTTAAACAGATTGCGGTAATCCTTCTTGTGAAGAATTTATGGAGTAGATTTTGGACATATAGTTAAATTTCAACATTTTCAACTAGAATTTTTTTTCCTTTATTTTCTTAACCTATTTCACCAGTATCAAGAGGATCAATAATAGTGTTCTCACTTAATCGCTAGATTGACTCGAATTCTCAACATCGTTTATTAGAAAAAATTCACAAGTCAAATTAAATTAAATGTGTATTTTGTAATGGGACCACATAGAGCATTGATAGTGTGAAGAATTTTTTTTTACTAGTATATAAAATCAGCACTAGGCGGAGTTCTCTTTACACTCTCTTGCCGTTGCAGGTTGCCTTCTTGCCCTAAAAGAACACAAAAGCTACTTAAGGCCTTTTTATAAATCAAATGTTGCAAGCAAATCAGAGGTAAAAAGTTTATTTGTTTTCTTGACTTTTTGGCATGTATAAGTTATGATTTCTATGTATTCTGAAAAAGGTACCAAATTATTTTTGGTTGATTTTTTATTTTTTATTTTTAGAAATGATTTTTATTTTCTTTTTCTCTAGTTAGATAGAAATTCTTCTAGTTGTTCTATGGGGTCTTGAAAGTTGTTCAAAGAAATTATTTTGTCAATGATCATTGATGAAAGAAAGGCCTCCTCAATTGAGGTCAATGGGAAAGACCTTATAATCATTGATGAATCTTTTCACTTTAAATTATCACTTGAACATCAATAGATTTGGCAAGAGGTGAATCTATCAACTTTAATTATAAGGTCTCACCATCATTAGATTTGTACCAATTCTAAGTACTTTTTTTATGTAGATATAAACTTCTTTTTTGAAGGGTTATCGCTAAGTAGGTATATCATTCATATAAACAATTTTTTTATCTAGTAAGGACCAGTACTATGTGAAAACGAACATACATCATGCAAAAACTGAGTCACCATAATAGAAAAAAAGTTGATAGCTATATTTTTTTGAACATTTAAAAATGTGTTTGCTTCTGATTTGTCTAATATGGAGACTAAAGTGTCACATTTGTTGTGCAGAAAAATAAGTAGGAATGATCAGGTAAAGAGGTGATGATTGTTGATGGAGATGAGAGAGACAGGATCTCCGATTTACCAGATTTAGTTCTTGATCTAATATTTAAGGATGTGACATTTCAAGAACTGACACGAACATGTGTCTTATCAAAGAAGTGGAGACATTTTTGGAAGATGCACCCGATGCTAATATTAGATACACAATTCTTTGAAGAGACAAGTAACAAACCAAGACTCGTCCAATTTTATGGCTTCAATAGCATAATTAGCAAGATTCTCTTACAACATGTTGGACCCATAGTCACGTTTATTCTTGATGTGTCAGCAATCAATTTTCATCAGTTGAGCCTTAGTCATTGGTTATCATATGTAACAAAAAAAGGTGTCAAAGAATTAACTCTTAATAATACAAATCAAATTCCATACGCCTTACCCTTAAGCATATTTGAATGCTTAAGTGATCTCACATTTTTTCTATCTCCAATTGCAATTCAAACCATTATATCCCACCACATACTTCAAAAATATTCTTCAATTACACTTGATGTTAATCAAGTTTACAACCCCTCATGCAATATTAAACACCCTATTACTTTCAACATTGATATTCACTGACTGCTTCGGGATACATCTACTCTTAATTTATGCTCCAAGAATTGAGTTCTTGACTGCTGATAATAGTCCTGACCTTCCTATGAGTTTTTTTCAAAATTTCTCAAATGCTCAGATGCTACGTATAGTAATATCCTGCTAAAATCTATGTGAACTCCATTAGAGTTGAGCTTTAGAGACGAGTTGGAATGGAGAATATTGTGAGTAGAAGATATTTTGTGGAAATGAAAACTTGCTTCTCATTATCTGCAAGTGCAGTATTTATACAGTCCTAACCGACTAACATACAAACTTGGGAAAATATCTTTATAACTAACTTCATCAACCACTAACTTAGTTACAGCTATCAATCTAGTTGTCCTCACCCTAACCAACAAACTAACTGAATTAATCATCTAACCGACTAAGCTAATGAGATATTACAAAGCTAATACAGTATGATGCTAATACTCCCCCTCAAGCTGGAGGATGAAGAACATTGAAAACTCCAAGCTTGCTCATCAAATAGTCATGCTGAGCTTTGGTAAGAGCCTTGGTGAGTAAATCAGCTTGTTGTTCCTTTGTGTGAACATAGACAGTCTCCACCATGCCTTCCTTAACCTTATCCCTTATGAAATGACAGTCAATCTCAATGTGCTTTATTTTCTCATGAAAAATTAGATTAGTTGATATTTGTATGGCAGATTTGCTATCACTAAACACCCTGACAGGTTGGCTAATCTGCACACCTAACTCTTTGAACAGACCAAGAAGCCAAGTAGCTTCAGCCACACATGTTGCCATGCTCATGTACTCTGCTTCAGCAGAGCTCCTTGAGACAGTTTATTGCTTCTTTGACCTCCAAGAAACAAGTGAGTCTCCAAACTTGACTGCAAATCCATTGACAGATCTTCTGGTATTGGGGCATGCAACCCAATCATAATCACACCAACATGACAAAGTTAGAGAGTTCTCAGATCCCAACAACACCCCTTGACCTACTGCAGTTTTCAGTTACCTAACAAGTCTCACAGCAGCATCCCAGTGGGACTTCTTGGGTTGCTGCATGAATTGACTTAGTGCCTGAACTGTGAAATTGATGTTTGGCCTTGTTATTGTCACATATAACAACTTACCTACCAACTTTTGGTATACTGTGATGTCCCGCTAGTGCAGGATCACTTGTGATTCCAGCCACCAAATCATACTCCATTGTAGTGAGCTTAGTGTTCATTTACATAGGTGTTGCCATGGGTTTTGCTACTTAAACCCAATTCTAAGATTAATTCAAGCACATATTTTCATTGATTCAGCAAAACTCCTTATTGATATCTCAGGATCTCTATCCCAGGGAAGTACTTGAGCTCACCAAGATCCTTGACTTTGAATTTCTTATGCAAAATGTTCTTTGCCTTGCTGATCAAAACAATGTTGCTCCCAGTAATAAGCATGTCATCCACATTAACAAGATGATTACAATGTCTTCTGCATCCTTCATTGTGAATAATGAGTAGTCATGACTACTTTGTTAGAAACCAGCTGATCACAGTGCCTCTGTGAGTTTAATATTCCATTGCCTTGAAACTTGCTTAAGTCCATAGAGTGACTTACGCAACTTGCAAACCTTCTTGTCTCCTTGCTTCCTGAAGCCTTCAGGCATCTCCATGTAAACTTCCTCAGTGAAATCACCTTACAAAAAAGCATTATACACATCCATTCGTAATAGACTCCACCCTTTTGATGCAGCCAAAGTAATGACTGATCTCACTGTGACCATCTTGTCCACAGGAGAGAATGTTTCATAATAGTCTAGTCCCTCCCTTTGGCTGTATCCTTTGGCTACTAGCCTAGCCTTGAACCTCTGTACTTCCTTATTTGCTTTGTATTTTATCTTGTATATCCACTTAGACCCCACAATTTTCTTTCCTCTTGGTAAAGTCACCACTGTCCAAGTATTATTGTCCTCCAAAGCCTTGATCTCCTGTTTCATAGCTTTCACCCATCTTGTGTCTTGTTCTGCTTGTTTGAAACTAGTAGGCTCCACTAAGTTGGAGAAATTAGCCAAGTAACTTTGGTACTTTGGAGAAACTACATCATAACTCAGGAAGTTGGACAAAGGAAAAGGGTTGCTAGAGGCCTTCTTGTGAGTTACATAGTCCTTAAACCATATTAGTTCTTGAACTGTTCGGTGTGATTTTCTCACATAAGCAGGCACCTCAGCAGGTACCTCAACAAGAGGTACATCCTGAGGAAGTTGTTCTGCAGGGGGAAGGATTTCTGTCGGAGGAAGGATATTAGGTAAACCATCATCAGGAGGGATAAAAGTATCTTCATTGATATCTTGTTATGCTTCTTCTGTTGGTATAGGATCATCAGGTGGTGTAGGAACACTAGTCCTCATATCAATGCTTCCTAGAGGGGACCATGTGTCATCATCACTTGTCATCTCAATATCAATCTGTGAGAATTGTGCAAATGGGAATTTTGATTCTCTAAATGACACATCTCTGCTCACAAAGAATTAAGATGTCATCAAATCCATCAGTATGTAGCCCTTTTGGGTTTCAGAAAACCCCATTAAAACTAATGCTTTGGCTCTCTCAGCAAACTTATAAACTCTAGGCACTGTGGTAGCATAGCATAAACATCCCAAAATTCTAATATGACTCAAATTCAAAGGTCTCTTATGTAGCAACTCATATGGAATTCCACCTTTCAAAGTACTGGATGGGATTCTGTTGATTAAGTATACTGCAGCCTTCACACAAATTCCCTAATACTTGAGTGGAAATGTTGCTTCAAATCTCAGTGCTCTAGCTGTGTTGAAAATGTGTATGTGCTTTCTTTCAACAATCCTATTTTGTTGAGGGGTATACACACAACTACTTTGGTGAATAATGCCAAACTGTTGAATTAGGTCTGTGCACTGAGAGTTGAAGAACTCAGTGCCATTATCTAATCTGATAGTGATTACTTTAACTCCAAACTGATTTTTTACCATGTTTAAAAATAGTTTTAACACCACAATTACTTCAGACTTCAGTTGCAACAGATATATCCAAGTGTATCTAGTATGATTATCAACTATAGTCAAAAAATAGTGCTTCTTATCAAGGGTAGGAATTTTATAAGATCCCCAAAGGTCCATGTGTACAAGCTGCAAAGGTAACTCAATTCTAGTATTTCTAGTAGGAAACTTAAGTCTAGTTTGCTTAGCAATAGGACAAACATAACACTTATTATGTATTGAGCTGCTACCATTACCATCATTGGGTATCACAGTTGCTATGTCTTTCATAACATCTTGGGAAGGGTGTCCCAGCCTCATGTGCCATAGCTTGTATGTATCTTCACCTCCAATTGCAACAGTTGCATTTATTGCCTTCCTCTTCTTAGTACTATTACTATTGACCTTAAGAATGTACAGACCTCCAGTATCTCTACCAATCCCCCTCTCCCTGCCACTGCAAAGATCCTGAAACACACAAAAATTAGGGAAAAATAGGATAAAATAAGAGAGCTCCTTGGTTAGCTTGGATATTGCCAGAAGATTGAATCTAAAATCTAGCACATAGAGAACATTAATGATCATTCCCTTCTCAAGTACAGATGCAACACCAACATGTGTTACTCTAGCCTTATCTCCTGTAGGTAGTTGAACCTTATTTTTGCTGGAATCATGCACTTGTTTAGTGTCTTTTAAACATTTTATACCAGTTGTTATGTGATGTGTTTCCCCAGTATCTATGATCCATTCTCTACATATGTCTCCAGTCACTAAACAAGTAAGATTACCTGTCATGTTCACTTGTTGGTCTTCAGCTTCCTTGTTCAGCATGCTCAACAGTTGTTTATACTGCTCCTCAGTGAAATAAGGTCCTTTACTCTCAGAAATAGGTTCCTTGCTTACTGGTCCTGCTGATTGATGTTGCTGATAGCATCCAGTAACAGTGCCTGGGTGCATAACTCCTGTGGATGAACAAGATGCACCTTAAAAGGAACTAGATGCATTGTTAGCAGAAGCAGGATGTTGTCCTCTATATCGACCATATTTCTTCTTTCCTTTTACATCTCCTAGGAAGCCTATAATCTTCCAGCACTGATCCTTTATGTGTCCCTTTATGTGGCAGTGATCACAGATCAAAAACTGCTTCTGATTTCTATATCCTTGTCCTCTTCCACCTTGCATAGCTAAAGGTTCACGACCTCCAACTCCATCAGCTACAATTGCACCATGTGCACTAACAGATCTCTCACTCTCATCTTCAACTATCATTGAGTAGGCCTGGTTAATTGTAGGAGCTACAGATTTTAGAAGAATCTGTCTCCTTGTTTGATCATACGATTCATTAAGCCCATTGAGAAACTATAACACTCTTTGATCCTGAAGGTGTTGGGCGTAATCTTTCGATTTTGGACATACACAGCTAGGACTAGGTATAAGCATGTCATATTCATCCCATAACTCCTTCAATTTAGAAAAATAAATAGGAACAGAACTAGTACCTTGAGATAGTGTTGCTATTTCTCTATGCAACTGGAAAATTCTGACTCGATTCACCTTGTTGAATCTCTCCTGTAAGTCATTCCAAACAACATGTGCACTCGATCCATAGACAATGCTATTCAGTAACTCTTTGCTCATAGAGTTCATGATCCATGAGTGAACTATAGTATCATACTTCTCCCACAGATCTGTTATATCTAGATACACCTCTTTCTTGCTTTGTCCATTTATGAATACTAATTTTCCATTTCCAAGAACAGCAATCCTTATAGATCTGCTCCAGATTCCATAGTTCTTCCTTTCAACTGAGTTGGTACTAGCACAGAACCAGGTGTGTCATATGGTTGAAGGTATAATGCATGATTGTGATCGATTTCCACCATTATTACTTAAAACAAAACTCAATTGAGAAAAGAGAAAAACAGATGAATCAGAGAATAGAAAAACAACAGAAGAATCAATTTCCACGAGATCTATCCACACTCATTCTTCCCGCTCTGATACCATGCTAAAATCTATGTGAACTCCATTACAGTTGAGCTTTAGGGAGGAGCTGGAATGGAGAATACTGTGAGTAGAAGATATTTTGTGGAAATGAAAACTTGCTTCTCATTATCTGCAAGTGCAGTATTTATACAGTCCTAACCGACTAACAAACAAACTTGGGAAAATATTTTCATAACCAACTTCATCAACCACTAACTTAGTTACAGCTGTCAATCCAGTTGCCCTCACCCTAATCAACTAACTAACTGAATTAATCATCTAACTGACTAAGCTAATGAGCTATTACAAAGTTAATACAGTATTATGTTAATATATCCTATGATTTTGAAGAAGATTATGCACAAGAAAAGTTTATTACTTGGTCAAAACTTTTTGCTTTATGTCTTAACTTGACAGAACTTTGCTTGAGTAACTGTTGCATCAGGGTAAGGATTTAATTCAGGCATTCTTAATTTATTACTTTCTCGGGTTCATTTTATATAATGGCATTTAACTAAACACAATATTTTCTTAAACAAATTTTTTAACTTTTGAAATTTCTGATTTTAAATATGCAATGATATTGATGGCGTGACTATAAAATCTTATTACTAAGAGTTAGAAAGAAAAAAGTACCACATTAAATGAAATGGAGAAAGTAATTTTTATTGTCTAATAATAGATATATATTTCTATTTTGCTTATTTTTATCTTCTTTGCAGTTTTTGGGTGAAGAAATTGTTGCAAGAAGGTTTACATTGAGACCTAGCCAGTTGGAGGATGTGAAGTTGGGAGTAGAGTTTTATGATGTAGATATAGTCTCTCGTGGTATTTTCTTGATTCAAAGTTCTCCGAAATTGGATACACTGCATATAGTGGTAAGGGTTTTGCATATTTGTTTATTCTTATATGATTGAAGTGTGTGATATCTCATATGTGTTTGTGTGTGTTGAATCCCGTTTACGTAGGTTCAAATGTTAAGCATGCCATCATATGTAGTTTGAACTTTCTTAATTACTACATTCATGGCTCCACCATGGTGAGATTAAAAACCATGCCTTCTGGTTACTCTGGTATAGTCTAAATGTTTGAGTTTCTCATTTAAAAACATAACATAATAGAGAGAGTACATTTGTATTTAATTAACTATATCTTTTAATTATTGAAGATATAATTAAATAATTTTTTAATAGCTTAATCTTTTACTTAGAATGATCATATAGTTTGATATGTAACATCATAATAGACACATGTTACATGTAAAAATTGATTTAGATATTCATGTGGTAGACACAACTCATTAACAAGTCTTGATAGTTGACTAAAACCTTTTTTTCTTTGGGCTATTCAATAGGCTATCGGAAGAGACACAGAAGAAGTTATAAGTTATCTCACTGAACAAGACTGTCTTAACCAACCACTTGAGATGCTTCAACATGTTGAACTTATAGATTTTGAAGGAACAGAATCTGAGCTCATCTTCTTACAACTCTTGCTTGTACAGTCCCCTTCACTTCTTCAGATGATCATTCGACCTTCTATTGAACTTGAATACCATGATGTTTTGAGATTTTATACAAAACTACAACAGTCATATCGAACATCACAATTAGTAGATATCTTGCTATTACCGATGTTTGCAGCCACGAGTCCAATTTTCTAAGTTGTTAATTGAGGTGGAGCTAGAAACTTGAATTTTTACCTGCCAATTGTTGTGATGAAATTCATGTGCATGCAGAGGTCTCCATTAATGGAAGAAACTCAGATCTAACCTAAGTCAGAAGAAGAGAGAGTTGGTTAAGCTAAGAGAAGAGAAATGTGAAATAAAATATTTTCATTGAATTGAAAAAGGAACAAAGCATCTAGCTATCCTATTTATACAAAGGGAAATCATCTAACTAATCTAGCTGAGCTGTACATTTCTCTAACTGACTAATTTGCACTAGGTACACTACTCTAACTGCACTAACAATAATTAGTTTAACTAACTAACTTGTGCCACATAACTTATCCAAGTGAAGCTTCCATGTCATCAATCCATGTGCTATCTCTTGTCATTATCAACACTTTGTCTCAATCTAGGTGATGCAAAGACATTGAGCATTCCTAGCTTGTCTACAAGATAGTTGTGTTGTCCTTTCCCTAGAGCTTTAGTGAACAGATCAGCCTCTTGATCCATTGAATAAATGTATTCAGTTCTGACCACTCCTTCCTGAATTTTATCCCTGGTGAAATGGAGATCAATTTCTATATGTTTTGTTCTTTCATGGAAAATAGGATTTGCAGCAATTTGTATTGTTGATTTTCTATCACTCTGCAAAGTTACTGGCCTTTGAACTTTCACATTCAACTCCTTGCACAAACCAATAAGCCATAGGATTTCTGATACTCCTGATGCTATGCTTCTGTATTCAGCTTCTGCTGAACTTCTAGATATAGTCGTTTGCTTCTTAGATTTCCAAAAAATAAGTGAGTCACCAAGATTCATTACATAACCTATGACTTATCTGCCCAATCTGTATCACAGAATCCTATGTGATCATTTGACTACTTTGAACTCATAAGAATACCAAGTCCTAGAGCATTCTTAATGTACCTCACAACTCTTAAGGCAGACTCCATGTGAGATTTCTTTGGACAATGCATGAACTGACTGAGTATGTGAATGGCATAGGATATATATGGCCTGGTCATGGTCAAGTATAGAAGCTTTCCAATCAATCTTTAATATGATCCTGCATCCTCCAACTTCTCATCCCCCTTCACTCCTATGTGATCATCTAGTTTAGCTGTTGTTAGATTCTGATTAAACTCTATAGGGGTAGTTGCTGGTTTAGATCCTGCTAGCCCCAATTTTGTAATTAACTCTATAGCAAACTTCCTTTGATTCATAAAGATGCCATGTTTTGATCTTGCAATCTCAATCCCAAGTAAGTATTTCATTTCACCAAGATCTTTTATCTTGAACCTAGACTGCAGTGCCTTCTTTGCTTCCAAATTGAGTTGATGATCATTTCCTATTACTAGGAGGTCATCCACATAGACCAGTATGATCACCATTCTTGTATCCAGCTTCTTTGTGAACAAATAATAATCAATGTGACTTTGAGTGAAGCCAGAGTCAAGCAATGCCTCAATAAGCTTCAAATTCCATTGCCTTGAAACTTGTTTGAGTCCATACAGGGATTTTTGCAGCCTGCATACTTTATTCTCCCCCTAGCTGGGGAATCCTTGTGGTACCTACATACACACCTCCTCTACCAACTCTCCTTGAATGAATGCATTGTATACATCCATTTGGTGAAGACACCAATTATGAGAAGCTGCAAGGGCAAGAATAACCCTCAATGTGACCATTTTCACCACAGGAGAAAAAGTGTCTTGATAGTCTAGCCCCTCTTGCTGATTGTAACCCTTGAATACTAGTCTTGTTTTGTATCTATCAACATCCCCATTACCCTTGTACTTGATTCTATACACCCATTTGAATCCAATGGGAACCTTCTATTGTGGTAGATCATTTAAAGACCAAGTATTGTTATCTTGGAGGGCCTGAAGCTCATGTTTCATAGCTAGAATCCACTTAGGATCCAGAACAACCTCAACATAACTTTGGGGCTCTTTTAAGGAAGTAAGCTTGGTCAGAAAAGCTTGATAGGTACCAGACAAGCCTAAAGTGGATACGTAATTAGACATAGGCTATGCACAGGTATTTGGAAGAGCCTGTGTGAGGCTTAGAGCTGCAGATGTACTCCTGCATCCAGGAAGGCTGAGCTCTTAGTCTGGCAGATCTTCTAACCTCCATAGCAACTTCAGGGACAACAGATGGTATTGGTCCAGGAGAAGGAACCTCATCCACCATATCATTGGATTCATGAACATCAGCATGTGCAGGACTCTGTGGTGCAATGGCAGGTGCTGGGACATGAACAACAGCAGGAGTGGTATTTTAATCAATTGTCATAACACCATTGAGAAACAAGTTCAACTTGCCAGTTTGCAAGAGCTGAAATGGAAAAATTGATTCCTAAAAGTGTACATCCCTGCTAACAAAAAAGTTGTTAGTCAACAAGTTATATAGTCTATATCCTTTTTGAGTGGCTGAGTATCCCATGAGAACTACCCCTACAGACTTAAGTTCAAACTTGTCTCCTTTTGTGGTAGTGGTTGCAAAACATAAAAACCTAATGGTTCTCATGTGCTGTAGAGAAGGACATCTACCATACAGTAATTCAAAGGTTGATTTGCCATTCACGACAGATAGTGGCAATCTATTGATAATGTAAACAACATTTTGGACACACTCTCCCCAAAATTTGAGAGGCAAATGACCTTGAAGTCTTATTGCTCTAGCAACCTTTAGAATTTTTTTTTCTCTCAACTAAACCATTTTGTTGAGGTGTATGCACAGATGAACTCTGATTGATCAGCCCATAAGATTGAAACAAAGCATTTCATTCTGAGTTGAAAAACTCTGTACCATTATCACTTCTAAGAACTTTAATAGTTGCACGAAACTGAGTCTTTATTAATGCAAGAAATTGTTTCAATATGACAATTACATAACTCTTCACTTCAGCAAAAAAATCCAAGTCATTCTACTATGATCATCAACCAAGGTAAGAAAGTATCACTCCCATGATGATTACACACTCTATAACGTCCCCATACATCAGCATGTACCATTTCTAGTAGTGTAGCAAGTCTATTTTTTCTAGTAGGAAAGGGTAATCTCCCTTATCTTGCTAATGGACAAGTGGTGCAATCCTTTATTCTACTACTACTTGAATTAAACTTCATGTTTGATATCTTCCCTAATACTTTGTCAGGAGCATGTCCCAGTTTTTAGTGCCAGATTGCCAAGTCTTCTCCTATATCAGCAATTTTGGACTGTACAGTTGCCACCATAGTCTTTTGAAAATCCTTCAGCTGCAACTGCATCCTGTATAATACATCAAAAACTCTACCAATCCCCTTCACCTTTCCACTGTGAAGGTCCTGCATAATGCACAAATCAGGATAAAAACTGATAAAGCACCTTAGATCCCTGGTTAGTTTTGAGACTGAGCGAAGATTATACTAAAACTTTGGTATGTACAAGACATTGGTGACTTTACTACCATCTTCCAAGTCACAGGAACCAACACATGATACTTCAATGGCATTACCATCTGGAGGTAAACATTTCTTGGACACCTGTCACCTAACCTTCTAATGTCACTAAGAAGTTTTTTTGTTGTAAGTAATATGATTGGTTGCTCCAGAGTCTACTATCCATTTAACATAATCAATGTTAAGTTTGGCTAGGAAAGAGTGAAGTATACCTGTCACATTTTTTTCATCCGTCACATTTTCCTTATTGATCAATTTCAGCAGCTGTTCATACTGATTTTGAGTAAACATGATGCCTGCTTTTTGACCTGTTTCATTTTCATTTCCCATACCTAGATGAAAGTCTTTATCATGTGCTTGTTGTTCTTCAAACTTCATTGCATTAACAGATGTGTTGTATCCTTCTGATCCATTTTGATTGCCTGAGTTATTGTATCCTCCTGATCTTCTCTTTCCTTTAGCATCTGAGGGATATCAATTCAGCTTCCAACATCTTTCTCTTGTATGGCCTCTCATTCGATAATGATCACAGTATAAATCATTGTTCCTTCTTGGCTTGAAATTGTTCTCAACATCTTTATAGTTTCCTCCAGGATTCCTGTGGTTGCTAGTTATTTTGCTGCTATTGCTAAACAAAGCTTTTCCATCCATAGGTTCCCCTACATGCACTGCCTTTAAAGCTTAGAGTTGAAGTTGTCATCATGATTTGACTTTGACATTGCACATCGGAATCATTCAGTCCTATTAGGAACTGCAACAGTCTTTGGTACTCATAATGTTCAACATATTTCTTTGATTCTGCATATTCACACCCAGGGTATGGCATGAGAGAATCAAATTCCTCCCACAGCTCTTTCATCTTTGAAAATAGCTCAAAACAGAAGATTTTCCTTGAGTCCGATGATTTATCTCTGTGTGCAAATGAAAAACTCTAGATCCATCAACCTTATCCAATCTCTCTTTAAGATCTGTCCAAACCTTGTGTGCGCTCGAAGCATACATGATTCCACTCAATATTTTCTTGCTCACATCATTCATTATCCATGATAACACAATTGCGTTACATTTTTCCCAAAGTTCATGCAAAGATTCATCAAATCTATCCTTCATGTTCCTTCCGTCCACAAATCCTAATTTGCTCTTTCCTACTAATCCAATTTTCATTGATCTACTCTAGATAGCATAGTTTTCTGGACCAGCTAGGGAGAAAGAGATCAAATTGTTACCTGGAGTATCACAGGCCTGCAAATATAGTGGATGATGCTGATCTATTGTCACCGATGTATTCAAGTTGTTTCCAGTAGCAGAAATTCCTTCATTCGCCATTGTTACTCTTGAAATTTTGGAATTTAAGAACTCTCTTTTCAACAATGATGAACAGCAGTGAAGAATTCGTAATCACAATCTACTCATGATCTCTCTAGCTATGTTACTATGATGAAAATTCATGTACATGCAGAGGTCTCCATTAATGGAAGAAACTCATATCTAACCTAACTCAGAAGAAGAGAGAGTTGGTTAAGCTAAGAGAAGAGAAATGTGAAATAAAATCTTTTCATTGAATTGAAAAAGGAACAAAGCATCTAGCTATCCTATTTACACAAAGGTAAATCATCTAACTAATCTAGCTGAGTTGTACATTTCTCTAACCGACTAATCTGCACTATCTACACTACTCTAACTGCACTAACAATAATTAGTTTAACTAACTAACTTGTGCCACGTCACTGATCCAAGTGAAGCTTCCATGTCATCAATCCATGTGCTATCTCTTGTCATTCTCAACATGTTGTGAATTTGTTCTTTTTGCTATGTACTAAAAACAAACATACTTTTGATATAATTCATCAAAAATACCAGATTGGAAGTACCAGATTTCCTTCACATTTAAATAATGCATGACAAGACACAACTACCACAACTTATTACATAATGTACAGGAGCATATCGTGCTAAGATGATCTCTACTTTCGGTGATACCCTTAAGGTACATCATCAATTGTTCCTAAAAATTAAATACCTCACATTGAGAGTGATGAAGAATGTTCAAGTATAAACTTAAAAAGATGAATTCACATGGTGTGCCCTCAAATCCTCTTAGTTTTACATAGTTGAACTTCTCAAACTGTTGGTCATCACAATTTAGATCTGTCAGATAATGTGTCACTTTAACTATGCTTTTTTGTTCATGGTACAAAAATCTATTGAAATTCATATGGTGCAAAAGTAAAATAAAAAAGTGAGCAACACATTATAAATATCACCTTATATAAAATTTTAAGGAATATTCTCAATTTAAAATATGTACGCATATATTAGAAGAGATAATATTTGAATATGATGCATTGATTACAAAATTTGAAGGAGATAATATAAGCACAAACGGATGAATGATGAACCTATTAGGATGATATTTTTTGTGATTGTAAATAAAAACACACCAGAAATTGGTTTCGAGTGAATGTGCAAGAACAATCTTAATTTTCAGGTTTGAGAACTTTGAATTTTCGGAGAAATTAAGAAACATTGACTTTTTCTGCATTGGTCGGCATCTCATGTTAGTGATTACTGAAGTCTGTGTAAGGTGAAGGGAATGAAGGGACTGCAGGAGGATGAAAAGTTCCCTTGAGATATCAATTAATTTTTACTGATTTTTTTTAGAATATATCATTCAATCATTCAAATTGAACTTAATAAGATGTAGATTAATTTCTTGATTAGTTTCAATCCTACATGAATCAATGTATGTTTTCAGATTATTTTTTCTCTACAAAGCTTATAAAAAATAAATACTTTGTAAAACATATTTATTTACCACGTGCTAAAGAGGGGGAGAAGGGAGATTAGAGACTGAATTAGAGTCTTGCAAAACATTTTAAAAGTTTTCTTATTTACCAAATTGTGTGATGGCTCATATTCAACTAACAAGGGATGACATATAATAAAAGAAGTTTTTTAAAGTTCGATAATAATAATACATGTAACTTATTTAAGAACACTAACTTTATAAAATTGACAAAAATAACCTTGTAAAAAGACAACACACACACACACACATATATATATATAGTACATGCATTGCATGTTTGTGCTATGTTAATAATAATAAAATGTTTATAAATAAGTATTGTAAAATTGTAGAAATTAATGCAAATGTAAATATAACATTTGTCTAAAGCGGCAGTCAGGTGCATTAAAGCTCCCATTATGCGCAAGGTCTGCGGAAGGGCCCGACTACAAGAGTCTGTTGTGACCTCTATGTCACATGGAAACAACTTTACTAGTTACTACTTCAAGGATCCCCTTTAAATATAAATAATAATTTTTTTTATTATATTGACTTAATAATTAAATTCAATATCCTTTGAACATACAAATATCATCAAAAAATAGTTATTTATTTCAAGACAATAATCATCAAGTTTTCAAGGACATATGTATGGAAGGAAAAGAGTGTTTTATTGGAAAATTGTAACTTCAACCACCACCATATTTTTTACATGCTCAATTATGAGATGGACAATAGTGCATAATTAGATAACACATTTTTTGAATCCAAACTTGAATCGTACAAAGGCATTATTAAGCAGTTTGACGACTCTAAGAAGCTGTTAATGGAAGGTAAAGTTGCAACTGAGACTGTTGATGCCATTTCCTTTAGCCATGATGTTCCATAATGATTGAGTTTGAATGAAGAGACCATTGAACAAAAAGAGAATCATGTATATTATCTAATTCTACAGTACATCCCTGACTTGTTTTGTCTCAGTTTTTTCCTTTTGGGTTCGATATTCATCATTCATTTTCATCGCCTCAATGCAGTAACAAATTTCTTTCCTGGGGGCTTGCCAGCTGAAGTCAAACAATAATTTTAAGAGAAAAATCATTTTTTACTCATCGCGTGCTTCTTAACTAATTACTCCCTCTATCCCAATTTATGGGCATAAAAGTAATATTTGAAAAATATATAAAGAATTTTGATCAAAACAACTTGTTTGATTCTTGAAATTCTAGTTGTGCCCCATAAATTGAAACACAGGGAGTACATGTTTTAACAAACACCTCCGCTATGTTCTTAGTGGCTTAAATATCATAATAAATCCATACAAGCATAGTATTTATACAAATATCAAACACTTTGATCTTCATCAATATACAACATTCTTTCTTCTCTTCAGAAACATTCAAAGCCTGCAACAGAATGCTCTTCTGATGTAAAAACCATTATTAGATGATATAACAACCTATTCCGTTGTTATAGTAAAGTTAGGACGTATATTCCCAGCTAGAAAAGTCCCTAAGATGAGAGTTAATAAAATCTCAGTCTAGGGTGAGCTTTGACGAAAATCTAGTGTTTTGTTCCTTACAGACGGTTAGGGCCTCGTGGTTATTTATGTGATAGTGTGATGTTCATTTATGGATAGTCGACAATTATAGGGTACTATAGGAAGTTTTAGATGGTAATCAGGTCCTAGAACTTTGGTTACGGTGGTTACTACATTGAGTTTAATCCTTGATATCTAGAAATCAAAGTGTGTTGTGAAATGAGGGGTTTTGAGTAAGTTTCCAATGTTTTAGTTTTTTGTTGTCGTTGTAGCAAGGAAGACTATCTAATGATGAGTCCACCAAAGCAAACAAGTTTCTGCCGTAGTGGTCAAGTGAGAATCATAGCAAGCTGATTCTCGCCTTAGCTGCTCACTATGACAAGTAATCGAATAGTTTTCCTGAACTTAAGTCAGATTTCAGAGTTATTTCCCAAAAACTCTAAGTTGCATTTTAGAGTCCCAAGAGGGTCATTTTCTCCAGAATTGAGTGTTTTCATTTTTTCAAGGTAAGTTACTCCATAAACCGCATTATTTTTCAATCATTAATCCTTGTAAGACCATTATATTGAAGATTAATGATGGAATTGTGGATTTAGAGCCTTGAATACATGAAAAGTGGGGAAACCCCTATAGGTAGGTGTAATTTCACCTTGAATTGATCGTAGAATATTCTTTTATGATTCGTATCATGAAATGTATAGTTCTAAACATGATTAGGACTAATGGAGAACCTTGGATTCCATAAAGATGAGACTTTTAAGAATAAAAATGGCTAAAAAGAGGGTAATTTGGTAAGAAACCTTTTGAATATCGATCACATGATTACTATGGGACTAGTTAAAGAATAATTAACCCTTGGGGAATGCTATGGACTCCGATTAAGGGTAGAATTAGTGGATTAAATTCCCAAGGTCTAAAATAAAGAGTAAATAATTAATTACACTTGTAAATTATTGTTTATAGACTTTAAATGTTCCAAAGTATTAATGTAACGACTGGGTTCATCGTTATGAGTAGACTTTTCATACCAAATTTTAAGTCAAAAAACTTTCAGATTTGGGAGTTGAAAATTCTGGGCTAGGCTAGTCTCGATCGGTTTTGGAGCAAGGTATGGTCTAGGATAATCTGCATAAGGATTGGGTAACGTATCCTGTGTTGAGCTAGTTTTTCATTTAGCTAAGATATAAAGGAGTCCGGGGGACTTTTCGAAACTGAATTCGGGTAAGTAGAACGCCCGATATCGAGGTTGACGTGAAGGGGTTATTCTGGAACGTCAGGAAAATGAGTATGCTGTAAAATGGACCAATTTAGGGGACTTTATGACTTTTTTTCCTATGTCAACTGTCATAGCAGTTGACACACCTCCATAGCAACCTCTACCATAGCGGAGAAAATACCGCTACAGTGAAAGTCAACGTCGGTCAGCACCGCTAATGCATAAAACTTCCTCAAAATGTTCAGTTTTCATCAAGAACATTTTGGGAGAAGGGAAAGGCTATTTTAGGAGAACTCCATCAGTTTTGTAACACCTCATAATTCAAACCAACTTTTAACACCCAGATCTCAGCAAAATTTTTGAAAATTTCATCTCCAGTCAAGCCCCACGGGCTGACCCACGGGCTGACCCACGGGCGTCGTGGACATGACGGCCCATCGAAGGTCCCCGTGGAAAGGGCCCAGAGGCTCAGTCCAAGCCGGTTCCATCCAGACGGGGGACCCAACGGGCGTCAGAGGTCCGACGGGCCATCGAGCAGCCCGTGAGGAGGAGCTAGCGCCCTAGTCCCAGGCTCCCCTACCCCAATGGGCAAATTTCCATGGGCATCGCCAATGGGAAGGGTCGTGGGTCTGCCCATGGGAATGGTCCAGGGGGCCAGCCCAACCCGGCCCATCCTGACGCCCTAGCCGACGGGCCATCGCAGGTCCGACTCCCGTCGGGCGGCCCATTCGGCGGTGGTAATTTCAGAAGTTTCCAGTTTTAAGTGGGGGCATTCCGGTCTTTCCCAATTCTTTTTGCTCCGACTATAAATAGTCTTAGGCTTTTTTTATTTAGGAAAAACCCCCCAAAACAAATCAGTTCCTCCCAAAATCAGTTCTCAAGCAGAAAAGAAGCGTTTTCTCCAATTTCCAGGCCTAGGGTTCTCTCCTCCAAGCTTCAACTTCAGATTCCTTGCAGGGATTTTCATCCACTAGGTATGTGGAAATTTAGTAAGGGCTTAGTTCGCATTTATGCCTAAAGACCTCAAACTCTTTCAATGATTTTCATGAATTTTGAACTAGGGTTCTTGTCCCTTTTTGCAGATTGTTTTTGAAATCCATGCTCATAATTCATATATGATTTTCACACTGTTTTTGATAACATATACTGATTTTCAATGAATTGCTTAGATAGTTACAAGATCTTTAGAAATCATGGACTTAGCCCTAAATTATAGCATTTTCCTAAACGTGTTAGTCATTTCCAAAATTGAATCTATACTACTAGTTTGGAGTTAGAAATCAAGAACTCAGTCAGATTTTCTGGTTAATATAGTATTTCAGAAAAACAATATTTTCAGATCAGTTTAGTATTGTCTCATGAATTGAGGACTAGAGATTAAATGAGCTATAGTATTCAGTTTGGGAGTAGTATTTAGCACCGAGTTGGACTAGTTCTTAGCGTACCCTCAAGTCCCAGAACTACGTTTCATCATAGGTTTATAAGTAACCTCAATTGGGAATCAGTTTAGTGATGATGCCACAATCATGCCTTTATACCCTGGCAAGGTATATTGGGTCCTCTAGATGGGGCATATACATCGGACTCCACGTCTAGCTCACATGGTTTATATCGGTTAATAAACTCTCCCACAGTATCAGTTTCAGTAAGGTACTTAGGGACCGCAGTTATAATTATTCCCTGTTTTAAGCATGCTTTCAATTATTCTTGCATTCCAGTCTTTATGCATTATTTTATATTGGGCCTATGTATTTTAGCTCAGTTCAGATTACATACTTGACCAGTATTTCAGCATGTATATATATTCAGTCAGCTTTGCATATCCCTCATGCTCAGTACATCCAAAGTATTGTTGCATACTCTATACTGCATCCTATAATGATATAGGCTCAGGTTTTCAGCTTCAGCCTCGTGATTAGCTCTCCTGGTGCCATAACAGTGACAGTCAGTGGTGAGTCCTCATCATCCGAGGACATCTTTTACATGCTTTTTGAGTTAGTCAGTTTGTCTTTACTTTCAGTATTTGGAGTTAGCTGGGGGCTTGTCCCATCATTTCATCAGTATTAGAGGCTTTCATACATAGAGTCAAACTCAGTAAATTTGGATTGTTCTACTTTGAACTCAGTTATTTCCTTCAAATATTCTCAGTGGATTCTTTCAGATTATATTCATCATTCAATTATGCTTCCACTTGTTTAGAATTATTTTAGTATGCTTGTGATTCACCAGATTCAGAGTTAGATTGGGGTTACTTGTGACCCTAGGTCTCGTATTATGTATAGGGGCTAGCCTCGGGGCATGACAAACTTGGTATCATAGCATCAGGTTCAAGAATCCTAGGGTGTCTTAAAGCTGTACTAAGTAGAGTCTATTTCATGGGTGTGAAGCGCGCCACACTTATGATGGAGAGGCTATGAGGTGTTTTAAGAAAAAACTTCACTTCTTTCATTATATTTATCGTGCGATGAAGTTTAGTTCAGTTTCTCCTCTCTAATCCATTTGTTATGCATTTCAGATCATGCCTCCTCGCAGAGCTAACGTACGCAATGCTAACACACTTCCTCTAGTCTCGAATCATGAGGTTACGAATGCAGAGTTCCATAATATGATCCAGCTATTGGGTCAGACCGTAGCCAATCAAGCTAATCAGCAGGCCCCAATTCCTGTAAACTCCGCTGGTGGATCGGCTACAACCAGGGTTCGTGATTTTGTTTGTATGAATCCGCCAGAGTTTCTAGGGTCGAAGGTTGGTGAAGACTCGCAGAATTTCATTGATGAGATCAAAAATATTCTTGAGGTGATGAAAGGGGCTAGTACTGATAGTGTTGAGTTAGCATCCTATCAACTCAAGGATGTGTCTCACATCTGGTTCACGTAGTGTAAAAACAACAGGGGTGTGAATGCAACTCTTGTGACATGGGACTGTTTACTAGAGCTTTTTGGTGTGTTTTCCCGAGAGGGTTGAGTGAGGTTAAGGCCCAGGAGTTCATGAATTTGAGGCAGGGGTCGATATCAGTCCAGGAATATGGATTGAAGTTCACTCAGCTTTCCAGGTATGCTCTGTATATAGTGGCCAATTCGAGGGCTCAAATGGGCAAGTTCTTGTTTGGAGTATCTTATCTAGTGAAGACAGAGTGCAGGAATGCTATGCAATTAGCGAATATGGATATCTCCAGACTTATGACCCATGCTCAGTATATTGAGGGGGATAAGCTCAAGAAAATGGCTAGATATAACAAAAAGGCTACGACAGGTAACTATTCTCAGCAGAGGTCGGGTGGTGGGAGTCACTCACAATTTCAGTAGAGGTCTGTAGCCCCAACACCTTCAGCAGCTAGCACTCCATCTCCCAGGCCTCGATAAGATCAAAAAAGAGGAGCATCAGGATCTAAGTCTCAGGGCAGTGCTTCAGGTAACCGTACTTTTCAATCATGCCCAAAGTGTGGTAAGAACCATCCGGGTGAGTTTCTTGCTAGCAGAGAGGGGTGTTTTGGGTTGGGGTGTTTTGGATTCAAATTTAAGTTGTAGTGACTTAAGTTATTTTAATTGAGTAGAGGTGACAAAAATTAGATTAGGAATTAATGGGTTTTGACTCATTTTCTGAGTTGCCCTCAAGTATTTATTTTTACACTTTGACCCATGGGACCCATTCCTCTTTTGGGAGAATTAAATAAAACCCTAATTACCTAAAATGGGAGGGGGGGAAAATGACCGCCTCCCTTTCTTTTTGCTTCTCTTCCTCGCACCATTTTCAGGGCATTCTCCATTGTTGTTGCTGTTGTTGTCTTCTTCTTCTTCATCATCATCATCTTCTTCTTCTTCTTCATCATCATCTTCTTCTTTTTCTTCTACTCCCCTGCCCTCCATTGTTGTTGTTGCTGCTGCCATAACTGCTGGTACTGGACTAAAATTTTGGACCAAATTTGTTCGTAATCACTGGCCATTGCTTCATAGGTGATTTTGGTAAGTAAAAATAATGATTTTTAGTTCAATTTCTCATCTGGGTATATCTGCTGTTTTTCTGTAATTTTCAGTAGCGTATCCAACAGATGACCCATATGTTGCAATAGATGATCTATCTGTTGGATTCATGTTATAGCAGTTGAATCCAACAGGTAGATCATCTTTTGCAATAGATGACCTATCTGTTGGATCAAGCTACTTGTTCTGAACATGAATCCAACAGGTAAGTCATCTGTTGCAACTGATGAGTTATCTGTTGCAACTTATGAACTATCTGTTGGATCAAGCTACTGGTTATGAACATGAATCTAACAGGTAAGTCATATGTTGCAACAGATAACTCATCTATTGTAGTAGATGACTTACCTATTGAATTCATATTACATTAACTGGCAAAGCTGGTTCAGAACCAGAAGCTTAATCCAACAGATAAGTCATCTGCTTCAACAGATGAGTTATATGCTGCAACAGATGAGTTATATGTTGCAGCATATGACTTACCTGTTGGATTCATGTTCAGAACCAATAGCTTGATCCAACAGATAGGTCATCTGTTGCAACATATAACTTATCTGTTGCAGCATATAACTCATATGTTATAGCAGATGACTTATCTGTTGGATTAAGCTTCTGGTTCTGAACATGTATCCAACATGTGAGTCATTTGTTACAACAAATGAGTTACTTTTTGGGACAATGATATAATTTTATTGTTGTATATAGATACTCAACTTTACTATACTATTATTGATTTTTTTAACAAAACTCTTTAGGTATCATTTATGGAGGAATCAATAACAAGAGGGGTTGATTGTCATGGTGAATGGATCGAGAAGAACAATCGATTTATTTGGCATTGGAAGGATGGTGACTTGTTAGAAATTATAGCGATGACAGTCCAAAAAGATATTTTGTATGATGATTTTGTTAACTTAATCATCAGTTGTTGTGAATTAAATTGCCAACCGAAAGATCTTGTCATCAGTTACATGCACAGCTCTTTTGAAAATCAGAGGGTCTTGCCTTTTAAGATAAGGGATCAAGTTCGTTTGCGTGCTTATTTAAGTGATGCAGCTAGGCCCATTTTAAGGGTATACGTAATTGAAAAGCCGATAGAGAACCCCAATTTAGCTCAAAACCAACAAGATATGTTAAATGATGAGTTGGAGGATAGGGTAGATATGAATATTCCAGATAATGGAAGTGGGGCAGAATTGGATGGTCCAAGCTGTGGGGATGACAAAACTCCTACACCTAATGTTGGGAGCAATACAGTGGGCAATTCTCAATCAACACAGTCTATCCATGTACAAGAGGATGAAACAGGTTTTTATAAGGGAATGACATTCAAGAACAAACAAGAACAAGCAACTTCGTTGAAAATTGCTTGCTTGAAAAAAGATTTTAGACTCAAGAAGGTGATTAATTCGCGTAATGTGTATTGTTTTAGATGTGTATATCAGGAGTGCAAATGGTGGATTAGGGCTGTGAAGCTTTTAAGTTCTGATAGATTCTGTATTACAACCTATGTAAAATATCACACGTGTGGTTCTGAGCATATCACGAGTCATAATCCGTACGCCACAGCAAAAGTCATCGGTGAAATTTTCAAAAATAGGTTCCCCGAAGGTAAAGGCCCATCTACACAAGACATGAAACATCAAATTCGTACAGAATTGGGTGTTAAGGTGAGTTATTGGAAGATTTGGAAGGGCATGGAGATTGCAAAGTCTTTCATTAGGGGAACACATGAGCACGGGTATGCAGTGCTTGATGCTTACCGTTATATGCTTCAGTCCGCAAATCCAGGAAGTAAGACAGCATTGAAAATTGATGAAAATGGAAAGTTTAAGTACTTTTTTGTATCCTATGGAGCTTGGATACGTTGTTTTGAGCAAATGAGAAAAGTCATAGACGTTGATAGGACATTCTTGAGGAGCAAGTATGAAGGAGTTTTATTGTCAGCTGTGGCACAAGATGCGGAGAATCATATTTTTCCGCTTGCTTTTTGTGTAGTTGACAAGGAGTGCGATGCCTCATACCGATATTTTTTTGAACAAATGAGAAGCTATCTAGATGATACTGCTGATTTGTGCATAATTTCTGATAGGCATCCAAGTATCAAGAAGATGGTTTCAATTGTCTACCCTACATCTCATTATGGTTGTTGCATAAGGCACCTTGGGGAGAATATTCGAAACAACTTTCACAATACGAAGGTCGTATCTCATTTTTATAAAGCAGCAAAAGCGTACAAAATTGATGAGTTCAATGACCATTTCAATCAAATAAGAGACATGGTACCCGAAGCAGCCGAACATCTTGAACGTGTTGGATTCCACAGGTGGAGTAGAGCATTCTGTCCGGGAAATAGGTATAATATTATAAATTGAGTGATTTATTTGAGTTTATTGTCAATTATATCTTACTGGGTGATTATTTATTTGTATAGGTATAACATTATGACGACAAACATTGCTGAGTCGGTGAATGCAATGTTCGATGTTGAAAGAGAATTTCCCATTGTCGCTCTATTTAATGAAATAAATAGGAGATTTGCACAAAAATTTCACGAGAGGCGTACGGAGTTCATCAACTCACCAACCATCTTTGTCCCTGAAATGGAAAAGAAAATAACAGAGTACGTCAACTTGGGAAACAAGTTATTGGCTCATCAAACTG
The DNA here is from genome assembly GCA_003996215.1 of Jaltomata sinuosa. Taxonomy (NCBI): domain Eukaryota; kingdom Viridiplantae; phylum Streptophyta; class Magnoliopsida; order Solanales; family Solanaceae; genus Jaltomata; species Jaltomata sinuosa. Next base: position 5,798 of record QJPP01001150.1, on the reverse strand, counting down.
CCAACTACAAGTTCAGTGTCACCGGTCATGGTGAAGTTGCTACGGTCGATTTGCAAGCAAGATCTTGTACATGTAGAGTATTTGACATGGATAAAATACCTTGTCCACATGCTATGGCAGCGCTTCGAGTCCAATATGGTGAAGATTTTGGTAGGCGGATTTATGAGTACTCATCCTCATATTATACGGTGGAGAGATACATCATTGCATACTGTGAGGAAATTCATCATGTGCCTTCTGAAGAATCTTGAAATGTTCCTTTGGAGATTTTAGAGAGAGAAATATCTCTTCCACATATTGACCCAAGCAAACCGGGAAGAAGGCGAAAAAAGAGGAGGCGTGGAGTCGGAGAATCATTTCCAACAAGAAAAAATAAGTGCTCTATATGTAAGACGGTTGGCCACAAAAGAACTACATGCCCAGATCGAAATGCTCCATAATTGTTAATGTTGCACTCATTTTCTCCATTCTTGTAATAGTAATAGTCTTGTTATTCTGAACTTTTAGTACTTTTTTATGATATTTCAATCGGTGATGTTTGTGAACTTAACTGATTTATATATTGCAAAAGATGGTGAAATCTGTTGGGAATAATTAAATATGTTACTACAAATATTGAAAATAATCAAACAGATTCAGCACATAATGCACCAGATGAATGATATATTGCAGCAGATGACTCATCTGTTGGAAATGATCAAACAAATATAGACATATGTTGCAGCAGATGAGTCATCTGTTGCAACATATGAATTATTTGTTGGAAATCATCCAACAGATATAGACATATGTTGCAGCAGATGATTCATCTGTTGCAACAAATGACTCATCTGTTGGAAATCATCCAATAGATATAGACATATGTTGCAGCAGATGATTCATCTGTTGCAACAGATGACTCATCTGTTGGAAATCATCCACCAGATATAGACATATGTTGCAACAGATGAATCATCTGTTGGAAATCATCCAACAGATATTGACATCTGTTGCAACAGATGAATCACTACACTTAGTTGATCATGTAATTCTTATGTAATTCATTGAGATTGTAATTGAAGTTGTTAATTGAAAACTAATTATGATTAAATAACTTAGTTTATTACTAATCATGAGTTCATTAAGCAATTCACATCAAATAAGTCAATTAATCCATCTATTTAGGATCACTACACTTAGTTGATCATGTAATTATTATGTAATTCATTGAGATTATAATTGAAGTTGTTAATTGAAAGCTTATTATAATTAAATAACTTAGTTTATTACTAATCATGAGTTAATTAAGCAATTCACATCAAATAAGTCAATTGATCCATCTATTTAGGATCACTACACTTAGTTGATCATGTAATTATTATGTAATTCATTGAGATTGTAATTGAAGTTGTTAATTGAAAGTTAATTATGATTAAATAACTTAGTTTATTACTAATCATGAGTTAATTAATCAATTCACATTAAATAAGTCAATTGATCCATCTATTTAGGATCACTACACTTAGTTGATCATGTAATTATTATGTAATTTATTGAGATTGTAATTGAAGTTGTTAATTGAAAGCTAATTATGATTAAATAACTTAGTTTATTACTAATCATGAGTTAATTAAGCAATTCACATCAAATAAGTCAATTAATCCATCTATTTAGGATCACTATACTTAGTTGATCATGCAATTATTATGTAATTCACTGAGATTATAATTGAAGTTGTTAATTGAAAGCTAATTATGATTAAATAACTTAGTTTATTAGTAATCATGAGTTAATTAAGCAATTCACATCAAATAAGTCAATTGATCCATCTATTTAGGATCACTACCCTTAGTTGATCATATAATTATTATGTAATTTATTGAGATTGTAATTGAAGTTGTTAATTGAAAGCTAATTATGATTAAATAACTTAGTTTATTACTAATCATGAGTTAATTAATCAATTCACATTAAATAAGTCAATTGATCCATCTATTTAGGATCACTACACTTAGTTTATCATGTAATTATTATGTAATTTATTGAGATTGTAATTGAAGTTGTTAATTGAAAGCTAATTATGATTAAATAACTTAGTTTATTACTGATCATGAGTTAATTAAGCAATTCACATCAAATAAGTCAATTGATCCCTCTATTTAGGATCACTACACTTAGTTGATCATTAATTATTATGTAATTCATTGAGATTGTAATTGAAGTTGTTAATTGAAAGCTAAGTATGATTAAATAACTTAGTTTATTACTAATCATGAGTTAATTAAGCAATTCACATCAAATAAGTCAATTGATCCCTCTATTTAGGATCACTACACTTAGTTGATCATGTAATTATTATGTAATTCATTGAGATTGTAATTGAAGTTGTTAATTGAAAGCTAATTATGATTAAATAACTTAGTTAATTACTAATCATGAGTTAATTAAGCAATTTACATCAAATAAGTGAATTGATCTGCTGCAACAGATGTCTATATCTGTTGGATAAGTTCCAACAGATGATTCTTCTGCTGCAACATATGTCTATATCTGTTGGATGATTTCCAGCAGATGATTCATATGTTGCAACAGATAATCCATCTGTTGCAAAATGTGTAGAGTATGTTTGATTATTTTCAACAGATGAATCATCTGTTGCAAAATGTGTAGAGTGTTCCAACAGATGATTCACCTGTTGCAACATATGATTCATCTGTTGCAAAATGTGTAGAGTATGTTTGATTATTTTCAACAGATGAGTATATATGTTGGATGATTTTCAATAGATGTGTAATTCATTTTTAGTAATAATCCAATATTTTTTTAAATCTAAGGATAAAATAAAATTCATGACATAATAACTGGACATCTATTAAACATACAATATTGTCATTACCAAATATATAATATAACTAAATCAAATACTAAAAATAAAAAAAATTGTCTACAAATTACAACCCATAATATAATTAAATAAAATACTAAAAATAGAAAATATTATCTGCAAAATGCAACTCATATCAGGGTTCCAAACTCTTAAAAATCACCCCAGCGGTCCAAACTTCTTGCATTCTTGCAACTGAATTATCATTCATTAGAGTCTTAGGAGTTATCATAGAAGTGCCGGTTATCAGATGCTCAATGAAAGCAAGCGAGTATGACCCGCACGCGACAAATGTCTCATTCTTTGGAAGGTTCTGTTTTCGACCTTCAAAAGCCCATCGTTCGTTGAGCAATTTTTCCGGCAAGTGATTCATTAGGCCACTTTTCTTCAACAACTTAGGGAACAACTCCAACAAACCCTCCATGAATATCAGAAATTGAAACTCTTCAAACACTGGTATGTTGCAGTCATAGACATTCATGACTCCCTCACTTATTTTGATCTCAACAGTCACAAAATGCTTCTTCTCCAAATTCATTACTGCTATGATTTTCTTGGCCTCTCTCCAATCCATGGCACCTGGATATGGTCTCTTTCCTCTGACATAGTCAATCGTGTCATCATCCCATTCAAACTCAGCAAGTAACTCCTCTATTTTTTTTCTACCAGGAGTTGTTGCTTCTTCACTGAGTTTGTTGTACCGACAGAGGAAATTATCATAAAAATTGAGGTCCATTATTCTATCTCCAAGATCATAGAATTGAATGAATTTTAGATGTCTCTCCAGCATCAGAAGAAGAATTTCATCAACATACTGAAATAATAATACAATTTATATAAGTTAGCAACTTATAATACTTGAAAAGTTGCAGCAGATGAGTCATCTGTTGTAACAGATGACCCATCTATTGGAACATATGGATCATCTGCTGCAACAGATGACTCATCTGTTGGATGAAATCAAAACAGTAGGTCTACTGCTTTGATTTCATCCAATAGATCAGTCATCTGTTGGAACAGATGTCTCATCTGTTGCAACATATGACTAATATGTTGCAGCAGATGAGTCATCTGTTGGATGAAATCAAAACAGTAGGTCACTGCTTTGATTTCATCCAACAGATGGATCATATGTTGCAGCAGATGCGACATCTGTTCCAACAGATGACTGATCTGTTGCAACAGATGATCCATCTGTTGGAACAGATCTCTGAAACTGTTAACAGATTACCCATCTGTTGCAACATATTTCTCATCAGTTGCAACAGATGGATCATCTAAATAAGCAGTACAAAATTATTAAATAAATAGAAGGTTATTAAAAGTAACTTACCAGTCCACATACCAAAACTTCATATCAGTCATGTTCTTAAAGTCTTGTGGACCAAATTTATGCATAGAGTAAATTTCTGGGGCCTTTTTTGAATTCATCAGAGTTTTCAGCTTTGCCTTTCTTGTGGCAGTCACCAACTTGTAGACATTTACCTTCTTCAGCTCTCCTTGCTCTCCTATGGTTCTTGGAACTTCCCCAACAGTGCAAGGAAGAAGAGTTGTAATTTTTCTTGATTTAATATCTGAAATTGCCTTGAAAATTATATTTTTTGTCCTCTTAATCTTAACCTGCAATGGAGTGAATGCTCTGTAATCTTTCTTGATGGGATGACACCTCTTTTAGATGTCAATTCCTTTACAACATTAGTTAATCCCTTAAGAGCATCAATCACTCCATTGTGTTTTTCCTTGCACTCTTGACATTTGCATGCAGAACAAGAGCTTGAAGAGGCAACACCACCAAACTGTCTACCCATGTTGTGTGGTAGATCTGTAGCATGCCTACTAAAAGGGGTATGTCTACCACTAAAGTCATGGGTATGTCTATCAGTAAAGTCGGGGGTGTGTCCACCACCAAAGTCAGGGAGGTTTCCACCACCAAAATCAGCATCTTCAGTATGACCATAGTCATGGTCATTTCTTGGTTGAAAAACCACAAGAGCATCACCAACATCAACACCATCACCACCACCAACAGTAACAACAACACCATCACCACCACTACCACCACTACCAACACCAACACCAGCAGTATCAACAATAACATCATCAAGAACCAAATCATCCTTCCCAAGTGCTTTTCTTCTGATGGTTGTTGCTCTGGACAATTCTTTTTTTATCCTATCAATTACCTTAGGGTCAGGTAGAGTTTCCACATACCCTAAAGTAACAAAGAATGCATCTTTAACTCTCGATTAGTCGGGATAAGCCATGGATGCACAATCTAAAATCAATAATTAAATGTATTAGAATAATGTTTAACTCATAACTGAATTCTATTGCAACAGATGTTATTGTGTTGCAACAGATGTGAATTTTGAAAAAATAAATTCAAATTAATCTCTATAAAAGTAGACTTACTGCTTCCTCGGGTGGTTTGAAAAGATCAAGAACTTTTGCTCTTTTATCGTTCTTGACCGACAACCATCTCAGAATTCTAGGACTAGAAACCTCTTCTTGATAGTCCTTCACTTGTTGTCGGAGATAAGGAATGGCTTCAAATGCCCAAGCCTGTAAAAATTATGCTAAAAATTAAAAATATTATTCAATAAAAAAATTAAAACACAAAAATAAAATATTTACCATGAAAGCCCATGGAAAGTCATATAAGTTGACTGTCTTTGGCGTTAACGGAGTCAACAAATATTTGACAGTCATTATGAAGCTTTCACGACCCCAAGGGTAGTTATTGAATGCCTCCAGATCTTCCGAGAGATTTATTAAACCAAGTGGTATGTTGTTGTTAACGTCTCTCGCCCAAAGAATATTATGTATAAACCAAACCAAGCACAATGATTGCTTGTGCTTCTTTGAAAGCCTTTTACCTTCTAACTCTTGAAGTAAATTTACATTTTTGAAGCTTGAACCAACAAGGGACACCAAG